>OZ023267.1:88636905-88677811 GCA_964006375.1 Tillus elongatus
TTGAGTACAGTTCCACTAATATTCTTTGATGTTTTGAATGTCAAGGTTGTCATTCCAATTGGCTTTAACTTGAACTCCTTATTGCCGTAGGACACTAGGGTAACATCTGTTCTCTCTACATTTGTATTGGAGTCTACATACTGTAGGAGAAGCACACTTATTTCAGCTCCAGTGTCCAGCTTAACTACTACCTTCTTGCCTTCAACTTCGATGGTTTTGGTCCACCTGGCTATACTATTGGATATATCATGTCCAACCTTTTCAATATAAATGTAGTTCGTTTCTCTTGACAATTCGTCTTCACTTTCTTCTTTTACTTCATAATCATAAACATTTCTACATTGCATATTTGAAGATTGCATTTTAAAGCGACACACACTTGCAAAATTATTTCCTTTTCCGCATTTGTGACAGGTTAGTCCAAATGCTTGACATGTATTCACTGAATGGTTTCGTCCACAATTTCTGCAACTAATGATTTGTTTTGCTTCTTCCGTAGTTTTAGACTTTGAGTTTACCATTTTAGAGCTTTATTTTTTCTGCTTTGAAACAAGATTAATAGAGCACTGACCAGTATTGTTGTTTGCAGATTTCTGAATTTCGACAATATTCTGCAGTTTTTTTCAAGTCAAGATTGGGTTCGTTCAACAACTTTTCTTGCAATTGTTTATTTGTTAGTCCAAATATTATGTGGTCTCTTATTATATTGGCAGTTTCATCTCCATATATTCACATTTTTCTGCAGCTACTTTCAGTTCTGTTAGCTAAATGATACATGTCAAAGGATTGACCTTCTTTCTTACTGCTTTATGTGAAGAAGTTTGGGCAATCCTTAAGAAGTAGACGGGTCCTGTCAAACCACAGTGAACTCGCAGCGCTCGCATAGTGCGCAGCGTTGCCAGCTTGTACTTTCTACCCTATCGCCAGGAAAATAATAAATAATAGAATGTGTCATTCATCTGAATGATAGCATTCAGCAGAGCCAATTTATATACCTAATCTATTGGTATGTAAATGATTTAAGTGTGTCAACTTAACAGACGGCGACTATATGGATCTATTGTACATTTAAAAATGTATTGTTTCCGAAGAAGTACACCAAACATTATGAAACATTGTCAAGTCAATAAAAATGCCATGCTGTATTTACGTAACTGAGTGAAAAAATGTAGCGCAATCGGTTGTACCGAAAGTTGACACTAACTTATTTTTTTAAATGGGAGTGATACATCTTTTTGTCATTTTCCAATAGATCGGGCGATTCTACATCAGAATCATGTGTCATACACCTGCTATCCTTCAACGCGTTCACAAAAAACGACGGGACCCGTGTACTTTAGTAGGTGACTATATGGCGCATTTAGTGCTTTATGGTGTCGAAACGACTTAACAGAAAATTATGAAAGCAAGCTATCTAAATAAACACGCCAGGCTCTCTTCACGTAAGTGAATGAAAAAAAACTGTAGCGCAACCGGTTGTACCGAAAGTTGAGTGTAACTTTATTTTTTTAATGGCAATGTTAATTTTTTTGTCATTTTTGAACAGATCGGGCAATTCTACACCAGAATCATGTATTATAAACCCGCTATCCTTCAGGACATGTAGAAAAAGGGACGGGACCCGTGTACTTTAGTAGGTGTGTATACGGCGCATTTAGTACTTTATTGTGTCGAAACGAGTTAACAGAAAATTATGAAAGCAAGCTATCTTAATAAACACGCCAGGCTCTATTCAAGTAAGTGAATGAAAAAAATGTTGCGCAACGGATTGTACCGAAAGTTGACAGTAACTTTATGTTCCTTAATGGCAGTGATAAATTTTTTTGACCTTTTAGAATAGACCGGGAGATTCTACACCAGAATCATGTATCATACACCCGCTATCCTTCAAGACATATAGAGAAATGGAAGAGACGAGTGCACTTTACTAGGTGGGTATACCGCGCATTTAAAGGTTTATTGTGTCGAAAGGAGTTAACAGAAAATTATGAAATCAAGTTGTGTTAATAAACACGCGCTCTATTTACTTGAATGAACGAAAAAATGTACCGTAACCAGTTGTGCCGGAAATTGACTGTAACTTTTTTTTTTATCGCAGTGAGAATTTTTTTGTCATTTTCGTGTACACGTAGGATAGCGGCGGCTTTCAATTTTCGAGCTGAACTGGGAACCTATGAAATCCAGTTTTGAACTTGCCGATCTTGAACTGAGTAGGATCGGGGAATATGCTTGTCTGGCCGAGTGCACCAGGCGCCAATAGTTTAGTTGCTGTGTCAATATTAGTTGACATTATTCAACATTTCTTGAAATAACAATTCAAGTGTTGGCGCAATAGACCGCATGGAGAGTATTCGTTTTCGTTAGTTTTTGTAAAAAAAATTGTAATGGGAGGAACTCGTTTTTCAATTTAAAATAATTTCTTCAAATGAGCGCAAACTAGGGCCCCTAGAACCCATATTGGGGGTATATATATATATATATATATATATATATATATATATATATATATATATATATATATATATATATATATATATATATATATATATATATATATATATATATATATCAGGCTGTCCCACGTAAGGCGTGCATAAGAAGTTTTCGAATTAATATTGGGATTTGGAATCTGAAAATATGCAACTGGATGTATCACTTCCGGTTGTACCGGAAGTTGTCAACAATTTTCTTAATTTTAATAGAACACCCTATGTATTATTGCATATTCGGAATGAGCATGCAATTCTGGGGAAAATGGTATGCCACTTGCCCATACTGGTGTCAGCCGTTCTCATGATATTCGATTTTCTATTGTTTTTACGTCATCAAGTTGCAAATATTTGAAATGGCAATTCTCAAGCATCAAGTATGTCATGGTTTTGAAAGTTTGCGCAACTATAGTCCTTGTGGTCAGAGTTCTTATCATCGCGAAAAAAATTACAAAAATGATACAGGGTGTTGTTTAACGAAGTTCAAATATCGATGATTTCAAACACGAAAAATGATTTATTTTCAAACCGAACACCCTGTATATTATCATCGCATATCCTTCAGAATGATATTCTGCTTCGATCTGATCAGCATTCCCTATACCTATCTCGGACGATTCCCGAGTTATGATGGGAAATATGTGAATTTGGTATTATCCGAGATAATACTACTTTTTTGTTTTCTATGTATTTATAATAATAATAATAATAATAATAATAATAATAATAATAATAATAATAATAATAATAATAATAATAATAATAATAATAATAATAATAATAATCACAATAATAAGAATAATAATGATAATAAAAATAACTCGTAACTATACAACGGTATCGGGGGATGTTAATAGATACCACTAGTAAGCTTTGGGTATAGGGCAAAGAGAACCCAGAATTTTTCATGTAGGTATTCCATTCATATTCTGGACGAGAAGAATGAAAACTTGTATTAGGTTTTATAGTATGTAAACTATAATGACGTGTGTTTGTGCGTGTCGGTGTGTGTGTGTGTGTGTGTGTGTGTGTGTGTGTGTGTGTTTTAAACTGTGGGGCTTTAATGTCGCTCTTTAGATGAATTGGATAACTTTCAAGAAGTATTTTTTCCTTTCCGATTCGATTTGAAAAATGATTACATCGCCTACTCAATCCAACATAGTGAGGGATGTTTATGAATTGCCCTGAAACTGAATTACTACAAATGAAAACAAGTTATAGAACGATCTGTTAATGCGAAAATATATCAGTGAGTTTAAATACAGAAAATAATCAACGAAACAGTGAATGAATTAATAAAAAAAATCGTATGAGTTTTAATACAAAATGTGCTCTATATGACTACCATTGACTTCAAGACACTTCAATAATCTTCTTTGCAATCCAGAATTAGTGGCCTTTCGGATCATTTCTGGAGTGAGATCAAAAGCTTGTCTCACTTTATCCTCCAGTTCTTCTCGGGAGTTTATTTCGCTGGAATAACTTCATTTTTAATATGACCTCATAAGAAGAAGTCAGGGCGAGTCAGGTATTGTGACCTTGCAGGCCAAAGCCATAGACCGCCGGGTCCAATCCAACGATCCTCGAACATTCTTGTCAACTCCTGGTGTACAGCTGCTGTAGAATGTGCCGGAGCGCCATCTAACTGGTAGAATTCTGCATCAGGCAAACCAGTCAAGATACCAGCAACAATTTACGAAGTATTCTAAGATAACTTTCTGAAGTCAATATTTCCTCGTAGATATGTAAAAAAACTCTTCCATTTCCAACAACAGCAAAAACATTGAAACTGAATTTATATTGGAAATGCGCTTCACGCATAAAGTGAAAATTTTCATCCCCAGAAATGACATAGCTTCCGATTGATGATACCTTTGCTTGTGAATTTTGATTCATCCGTCCATAAAATCCTATACCGTACCACAAAATGCAACCCTTCTAATGTAGTCACTCTCCCGTAATCCATGCACTGTCCTTTGGGCATATGCATGCCATCCATACTTCGAAAGAATTCTTCGAATTGATGATCAAGTTGTTCCTAAATATTCTACTGCCTGCCTGATGGAAGCATGTGGATAGGCTATGAAATAACCCAACACATTGATTTTATTTGTTTCATTGCCGGTTATGATACTTGAACGATTTCTGTTTCTCTTTGACATAAGTTTTCATATTATGTCCAAAGCCTACTGTCCGACTAGGGAGATTCACAATTTTGTAGTATATTCCTGTTTTATTCATAGTCCTTCTTATAACTCAGAAATAATTCAAGATAGGTATAGGGAATTCGGATACAGATCGAAGCAGAATATAAGTCTGAAAGATATGCATTGAAAGTATACAGCATGTTCCATTTGGAAAAAAAATACTTGTGTTTGAAATCATCGATATTTGAACTTCGATAAACAACAACCTCTATCATTTTTGTAATTTTTTTCACAATGGGAAGAATTCTGACGACTAGGACTATAGTTGCGCTAAGTTTCAGAAGCAATAGTATATAGGGTGTTCCATTAAAATTAAGAAAGTTGTTGGCAACTTCCGGTACAACTGGAAGTGATACAGTCGGGGCCGGTGAAGTCCCAACGGACGTTTCCGGTTCTGGTGTATGAGTCGGTTTCCCTTATAAGCAAAAATGATGATGGCTCCTCCTTGTACAAAATATTCCGGAGGAAAAATACCCCTCCATTCGGATCCCTGGGAGAGGGGTGCACAGGGGGCGCCAACATCAAGATTTAACATATCCTTTTAGAATATATGTGGCCTAAATTCTAACCTGAACTCCGTCCACCATTTCCTCCAGGCTAACAGGCCCCAACTCCTCGTTCTCACCGAAACCCAAATCAGTGCCAAAACAGCCACTAATCACCTTAATTTCCCGGGGTATGAGCTCTCTACTTTCTTTAGATTGCATGGAGGCGTGTGCGCATACATCCGTAGCAATCTACTCTGCACCAGACTCCCCAATTTAGAAGCTGGAAGAAAAGACATACTATGGATAAAACTATCTCTCAGGTCTGCAACTAAATTCATCTGTTGCATTTACCGGTCACCTTCTGTCAACAACTTTGTCCAGCTCTTTGACTACCTTTCTGAAAAAACCGACTATCTGATTTCTGAATATCCTTCCTCCGAGGTCACTTTTCTTGGTGACTTCAATGTCCATAATAAGGAATGGCTAGGATCTTCAAAAACCGATCCACAAGGGAGAGCAACGGAGGCCTTTGCAGTCAGCAATTCTTTAGCCAATATGGTTCAGCAACCTACTTACTTTCCTCGTATCCCAACACACAGCTCAAATCCCTTGGATCTCCTTCTTACTACACAACCTGAATGCTATAAGATATCAGTCACCGCCCCCCTTGGTCGCTCAGACCACGGCATGGTCACAGCTTCCTGCGCAATGCAACCCGGTTGTACCGAAAGTTGAGTGTAACTTTATTTTTTTAATGGCAATGTTAATTTTTTTGTCATTTTTGAACAGATCGGGCAATTCTACACCAGAATCATGTATTATAAACCCGCTATCCTTCAGGACATGTAGAAAAAGGGACGGGACCCGTGTACTTTAGTAGGTGTGTATACGGCGCATTTAGTACTTTATTGTGTCGAAACGAGTTAACAGAAAATTATGAAAGCAAGCTATCTTAATAAACACGCCAGGCTCTATTCAAGTAAGTGAATGAAAAAAATGTTGCGCAACGGATTGTACCGAAAGTTGACAGTAACTTTATGTTCCTTAATGGCAGTGATAAATTTTTTTGACCTTTTAGAATAGACCGGGAGATTCTACACCAGAATCATGTATCATACACCCGCTATCCTTCAAGACATATAGAGAAATGGAAGAGACGAGTGCACTTTACTAGGTGGGTATACCGCGCATTTAAAGGTTTATTGTGTCGAAAGGAGTTAACAGAAAATTATGAAATCAAGTTGTGTTAATAAACACGCGCTCTATTTACTTGAATGAACGAAAAAATGTACCGTAACCAGTTGTGCCGGAAATTGACTGTAACTTTTTTTTTATCGCAGTGAGAATTTTTTTGTCATTTTCGTGTACACGTAGGATAGCGGCGGCTTTCAATTTTCGAGCTGAACTGGGAACCTATGAAATCCAGTTTTGAACTTGCCGATCTTGAACTGAGTAGGATCGGGGAATATGCTTGTCTGGTCGAGTGCACCAGGCGCCAATAGTTTAGTTGCTGTGTCAATATTAGTTGACATTATTCAACATTTCTTGAAATAACAATTCAAGTGTTGGCGCAATAGACCGCATGGAGAGTATTCGTTTTCGTTAGTTTTTGTAAAAAAAATTGTAATGGGAGGAACTCGTTTTTCAATTTAAAATAATTTCTTCAAATGAGCGCAAACTAGGGCCCCTAGAACCCATATTGGGGGTATATATATATATATATATATATATATATATATATATATATATATATATATATATATATATATATATATATATATATATATATATATATATATATATATATCAGGCTGTCCCACGTAAGGCGTGCATAAGAAGTTTTCGAATTAATATTGGGATTTGGAATCTGAAAATATGCAACTGGATGTATCACTTCCGGTTGTACCGGAAGTTGTCAACAATTTTCTTAATTTTAATAGAACACCCTATGTATTATTGCATATTCGGAATGAGCATGCAATTCTGGGGAAAATGGTATGCCACTTGCCCATACTGGTGTCAGCCGTTCTCATGATATTCGATTTTCTATTGTTTTTACGTCATCAAGTTGCAAATATTTGAAATGGCAATTCTCAAGCATCAAGTATGTCATGGTTTTGAAAGTTTGCGCAACTATAGTCCTTGTGGTCAGAGTTCTTATCATCGCGAAAAAAATTACAAAAATGATACAGGGTGTTGTTTAACGAAGTTCAAATATCGATGATTTCAAACACGAAAAATTATTTATTTTCAAACCGAACACCCTGTATATTATCATCGCATATCCTTCAGAATGATATTCTGCTTCGATCTGATCAGCATTCCCTATACCTATCTCGGACGATTCCCGAGTTATGATGGGAAATATGTGAATTTGGTATTATCCGAGATAATACTACTTTTTTGTTTTCTATGTATTTATAATAATAATAATAATAATAATAATAATAATAATAATAATAATAATAATAATAATAATAATAATAATAATAATAATAATCACAATAATAAGAATAATAATGATAATAAAAATAACTCGTAACTATACAACGGTATCGGGGGATGTTAATAGATACCACTAGTAAGCTTTGGGTATAGGGCAAAGAGAACCCAGAATTTTTCATGTAGGTATTCCATTCATATTCTGGACGAGAAGAATGAAAACTTGTATTAGGTTTTATAGTATGTAAACTATAATGACGTGTGTTTGTGCGTGTCGGTGTGTGTGTGTGTGTGTGTGTGTTTTAAACTGTGGGGCTTTAATGTCGCTCTTTAGATGAATTGGATAACTTTCAAGAAGTATTTTTTCCATTCCGATTCGATTTGAAAAATGATTACATCGCCTACTCAATCCAACATAGTGAGGGATGTTTATGAATTGCCTTGAAACTGAATTACTACAAATGAAAACAAGTTATAGAACGATCTGTTAATGCGAAAATATATCAGTGAGTTTAAATACAGAAAATAATCAACGAAACAGTGAATGAATTAATAAAAAAAAATCGTATGAGTTTTAATACAAAATGTGCTCTATATGACTACCATTGACTTCAAGACACTTCAATAATCTTCTTTGCAATCCAGAATTAGTGGCCTTTCGGATCATTTCTGGAGTGAGATCAAAAGCTTGTCTCACTTTATCCTCCAGTTCTTCTCGGGAGTTTATTTCGCTGGAATAACTTCATTTTTAATATGACCCCATAAGAAGAGGTCAGGGCGAGTCAGGTATTGTGACCTTGCAGGCCAAAGCCATAGACCGCCGGGTCCAATCCAACGATCCTCGAACATTCTTGTCAACTCCTGGTGTACAGCTGCTGTAGAATGTGCCGGAGCGCCATCTAACTGGTAGAATTCTGCATCAGGCAAACCAGTCAAGATACCAGCAACAATTTACGAAGTATTCTAAGATAACTTTCTGAAGTCAATATTTCCTCGTAGATATGTAAAAAAACTCTTCCATTTCCAACAACAGCAAAAACATTGAAACTGAATTTATATTGGAAATGCGCTTCACGCATAAAGTGAAAATTTTCATCCCCAGAAATGACATAGCTTCCGATTGATGATACCTTTGCTTGTGAATTTTGATTCATCCGTCCATAAAATCCTATACCGTACCACAAAATGCAACCCTTCTAATGTAGTCACTCTCCCGTAATCCATGCACTGTCCTTTGGGCATATGCATGCCATCCATACTTCGAAAGAATTCTTCGAATTGATGATCAAGTTGTTCCTAAATATTCTACTGCCTGCCTGATGGAAGCATGTGGATAGGCTATGAAATAACCCAACACATTGATTTTATTTGTTTCATTGCCGGTTATGATACTTGAACGATTTCTGTTTAAATTACCATTCCTGTTATTCCGAAAATTTGACTCGATTCTGGAGAACTTTGTCCTATTCATAGGTGGTAAATATGGAAATCTATTATGGAACAAGCGACACGTTCAAACTCACGATTCTCCTGCATTCTCCGTGAATGTAAAATAAATTTAGAATCTTGTCAACAGAATATTCTTCAACAATATTTTCCATTGTGTACGTCACAATACTTTTAAAGAAATAGATCACTCTACTGCGATGACAACTTACGAGACTAATAATACATCTCTTTGACATAAGTTTTCATATTATGTCCAAAGCCTACTGTCCGACTAGGGAGATTCACAATTTTGTAGTATATTCCTGTTTTATTCATAGTCCTTCTTATAACTCAGAAATAATTCAAGATAGGTATAGGGAATTCGGATACAGATCGAAGCAGAATATAAGTCTGAAAGATATGCATTGAAAGTATACAGGATGTTCCATTTGGAAAAAAAATACTTGTGTTTGAAATCATCGATATTTGAACTTCGATAAACAACAACCTCTATCATTTTTGTAATTTTTTTCACAATGGGAAGAATTCTGACGACTAGGACTATAGTTGCGCTAAGTTTCAGAAGCAATAGTATATAGGGTGTTCCATTAAAATTAAGAAAGTTGTTGGCAACTTCCGGTACAACTGGAAGTGATACAGTCGGGGCCGGTGAAGTCCCAACGGACGTTTACGGTTCTGGTGTATGAGTCGGTTTCCCTTATAAGCAAAAATGATGATGGCTCCTCCTTGTACAAAATATTCCGGAGGAAAAATACCCCTCCATTCGGATTCCTGGGAGAGGGGTGCACAGGGGGCGCCAACATCAAGATTTAACATATCCTTTTAGAATATATGTGGCCTAAATTCTAACCTGAACTCCGTCCACCATTTCCTCCAGGCTAACAGGCCCCAACTCCTCGTTCTCACCGAAACCCAAATCAGTGCCAAAACAGCCACTAATCACCTTAATTTCCCGGGGTATGAGCTCTCTACTTTCTTTAGATTGCATGGAGGCGTGTGCGCATACATCCGTAGCAATCTACTCTGCACCAGACTCCCCAATTTAGAAGCTGGAAGAAAAGACATACTATGGATAAAACTATCTCTCAGGTCTGCAACTAAATTCATCTGTTGCATTTACCGGTCACCTTCTGTCAACAACTTTGTCCAGCTCTTTGACTACCTTTCTGAAAAAACCGACTATCTGATTTCTGAATATCCTTCCTCCGAGGTCACTTTTCTTGGTGACTTCAATGTCCATAATAAGGAATGGCTAGGATCTTCAAAAACCGATCCACAAGGGAGAGCAACGGAGGCCTTTGCAGTCAGCAATTCTTTAGCCAATATGGTTCAGCAACCTACTTACTTTCCTCGTATCCCAACACACAGCTCAAATCCCTTGGATCTCCTTCTTACTACACAACCTGAATGCTATAAGATATCAGTCACCGCCCCCCTTGGTCGCTCAGACCACGGCATGGTCACAGCTTCCTGCGCAATGCAACCCGAGGTCACACAGTTATCACACCCACATATCGTTTGGCACTACAACTCCGCAAACTGGGACGAAATGCGGGATTACTTTTCCTCATTTCCATGGGCGCCTGTCTGCTTCTCTCATCCTGACCCCTCTGATATCTCACAAAACGTCACCGAAATTATCCAAGCTGCATGGAATTATTTATCCCACGTACACAGAAAACCTCTTCAGCCACTCAAAAGCCCTGGTGCTCTAAATCATGTGACAAGGCCAGACTTGAAAAGGTCAAAGCTCACAAAACGCTACTACACAATCCCAGTCAAGAACTAAAAAGGTACGAAAGATGCTCTCTTCTCTTAATACCAGGAAAGCCTCTGGCCTTGACGAGATCCCAGCAATTGTTCTCAAAAAATGCGCACCAGAGCTTGCTCCTGTCCTGACTCGTCTGTTTCAGATATCTTATAATAAAGGCATATTCCCTAGTAACTGGAAAACTGCTCGAGTACAACCCATCCCCAAGAGAGGATCCAAAGCGCTTACTAGCAACTACAGGCCTATTTATCTCCTTTCAGTCGTCTCTAAAGTAATGGAAAAGTATATAAACACCGAATTACTAAAATTTCTTGAAAAACACAGTCTAATCCACGACAGGCAGTACGGATTTCGTCAGCGCCGATCGAATGCCGACCTCCTTTCCTTTGTCACCCATTCTTGGAACAAGTCTATGGAACAACACGGTGAATCCCAGATTGTTGCTCTAGGCATAGCCAAAGCATTCGACCAGGTCTGGCACGCAACGCTGCTTAATAAACTTACGGCCTATGGCCTACCACCAAAACTTTGTACCTGGACAAAAAATTTCCTCTCCAACAGGACCATATCTGTTGTTGTGAATGGCCATTCCTCTAAACTGTATCCAATTAATGCAGGAGTTCCTCACTGTTCAGCTTTAGCCCCTACTTTGTTTCTTCTCCACATCAATGACCTCCTCTCTAGCACATCCAACCCAGTTCACAGCTACGCGGACGACAGCACCCTCCATTCAAATATACAATATTCTAAGCCTGTCTCTTTAGCCCAATTAGATGAGGATCGCAGACTCATGGAGGGTTCTGTCTCCGTGGATCTCCAAAAAATATTAGACTGGGGAAGTAGAAATCTTGTACAATTCAACCCCACCAAAACTAAGTCTTGCGTTCTTTCTCACAAGAGATACACCAGCCCTAGACCCATCACAATGAACAACCAAGTTATTCAAAGTAATGAGTCCTTTTCTCTTGTTGGCATTTCTGTGGATCGAAATCTTAATTGGCACCAACATGTCGCATCAATTGCAGAAGCAGCTGCTAAGAAATTAGGTTTCCTCTTCCGGGCTCGCAAATACTTTTCACCAGCTAATCTCTATACATTATATACTTCACAAATAAGGCCAAACCTCGAATACTGCTCCCACATCTGAGGTGCCGCTGCCGCTTCTACACTTGCTATCCTGGACTCAATTCAAAAGAGAGCTATACGTCTCATCGGTGACACTACCCTCACCCAAAGGCTGCCATCCCTTGCCCACCGATGTGTCGTTGGTTACCTCTCTCTCTCTCTCTCTCTCTCTCTCTCTTTTATAGATATCTGAACGGGCACTGCTCAGAGGAGCTTTCCTCCATAGTTCCCCCACCTGCTGCCCCCAACAGATCTACCAGGGGAACAGAGCGAATGCACTCTTTTACTGTCCAGGTCACCAGACTTAGAACATCTCGTTATGCCCGCTCTTTTGTCCCGAGGACTTCCAAGTTGTAGAATTCCTTGCCGGCACATGTTTTTCCTTCTCCTCCGAACTTCCAAACCTTCAAGTCCAGAATTAACAAGCTGTCTCTTTCCTCCTTGTCAACACCCAACGGTACGATAGTATTTAGGCTGTCAGCCCTCGTGGTGTGTTGTTGAAATTAAAAAAAATATTTAAAAAGTCACCAAAATATTTTTGTTATAATGAGCGGATGGTGATACATCCAGTTGCAAATTTTCAAATTCGAAATCCCAGTACTAGTTCGAAAACTTCTAATGCACGCCTTACGTGGGACAGTGTGTGTGTGTACGTGCGTGCGTGCGTGCGTGCGTGTATATATGTACCACACCGATAACTACAAAAATAATGGACCGTTTTTTTTTTATAAAATTTAGCAGGTACCTTTCTTTAGTGACTCGGATAAGTTCCTCACCCAGAAATGTCGGACTAACTTTCGGAAAAATGTTACCTTTCCTCTCGGAAACATTATCTAAGAAAATAAGAAAGGTATTGTAACCAAATTTGGTAAGTAGGTTTATGTTATGAAGCGACACTGTACACTAAAATTTAGATCTCTACGTTCCAATAAAAAAAATGACAATTTAAGAAAAAAAAAGTGTGCTGTCACATCATTTCTGCGAAAATTCATTACCATTAAGGACTTTCTGCGCCAAACTTTTTTCTTTATGGTACCCAGTATGCAGGTATGTGATAACATAACGTTGACAGTAAATTTATTTGTTAATGGCAGTGACGCTTTTTGCCATTTTCGAATAAATCAGGCAATTCTGCACAAGACTCGTGTTAAACTGATAAGCAGTCAGAATTATTACTGTTCAGCTGTCTTTACTTATTGACGTGTACTGCCTGTTCAACTTCCTGTAAAGACTATGTATTTGTTGTTATAGAATATCACTACATATGAGTGATGTATTTCAACGGGCTTCTATGGTTTTGCAAAAGATTATGAAAATTCTTACGTGTCCAAAACATTTTGTCAAATTTTTTGACTTAACAATGGAGCTACTGCCAGCCACTGGCGCCTGGTGAACTCGCCCAATGTCTAGTATTTGCTAGTAGAACACAAATAATTATGGACGAGTTCACCAGGCGCCGATGGCCATGTCAAAAAATGTGGCCGTTTCTCAACATTTTTTGACATAACGATGCGGCTGCTGGCAGCGCTGGAGCCTTCTGAACTCGCCCATCATCAGCACTCCCTACATCCGACACAATAAACATGTAATAGTGTGTGTTTAGTATTGTTCAGCTGTTTTTAGTGAAATGAGTATGGTTTTCTATATCATAAGTTTATATATATATATATATATATATAGATATATATATATATATATATATATATATATATATATATATATATATATATATATATATATATATATATATATATATATATATAAATGTATAAGAACAGAATTAGAACAATCGCAGTACACAAATATTATTTCTTTCTAATCTATAAATACCGACCCAAATTACTACATGATGACATTGACAAAAAAGTTGTATGTCAAATAATTACCCTCCCATAAATAGATTTTATCCAGTAGATAAACCTACAATAGCTACTTTACCAATTGTCCAAACTTTTGTAATATGTATAAATTTCAATTTCACATATCTACCTAGGCAGCCAGTTTCTTCCTCCAATATATTGTTTCCCAGCTTTGTCTTTTAAATTGTATAAAAAGGAAGAGTATTGCTTAATTTACAATGAATTACCGTGTCATTGCGAAATGAGTTAATATCACTCCCAATTTTATCGATTAGGTACCTACCTGATAAAATATTTTAAGCACAGTTCCTGAATGGAAATTCGAAATCCATTTTAAACTAAAAGTAGGAAACGTAGATACAAATGTCACGTACACGTAGGATAGCTTTTTACTTTTCGAGCTTAAGTGGGAAGCAATCAAATCCAGTTATGCCAAGTGTACCAGGCGTCAACAGTTGAATTGTTGTGCCAACATTTGTCAACATTTCTTGACATAACAATTGAACTGTTGCCGCCTGTTGCACTCGGCAAATGGACCGCATGGAGTCTTCCTTTTCGTGAATTTTCGTAGAAAAAAATTACTAATGGGGAGATCTCGACTGTTACATAAAAAATTATTATATATTTTGTTTGTTATTTAATAATTCGTTCAAGTAAAACTCGCGTTATATCCCTGAGAATGGAATAAAGTATTCCGAAAGCTCGGCAATTAATAAAGAGTTTTTATTTTGCAACTGACGGCTATCCCACAATTTCTTAAGTGTATATATATATATATATATATATATATATATATATATATATATATATATATATATATATATATATATATATATATACCAAAATTGAAACTGACCCCAGATATGTGTTCTACGGGGCCTACTTCGCGCTCATTTGAAGAAATGAATACACTTTTTCAAAATTCAGAAGTCGCTATCTCCTCATTAGTGAATTTTTTCTACGAAAATTGACTACAAATGATACAATCTGATCTAAATAAAGACGTATAGACTTTCCTATGGCTTCACAGAAAAAAATCTTTTGCCTGACGATGCCGTAAAAAGCAAAATTGGTTGCTGCGAAACAAAACAAGCACTTGTGAAGCCACAGCTACAATCTCTACGGCTATATTAAGTATGGAACGGTTTCACTACGTTAGAACAATAACAAACAACCGGATTAGCTATTCAAATTGAATTGAGTCTTCAAAGTTTTCAGCCCCTCTTTATGATTTGTTGTATACAAAAATTTCCAAAAAAATGTCACCGGATTTACACAATCTGATCAGATAACGGTAAAATGAAATAAACGATGTATAAAAATTGAAAAAAAAACTGCTATAGGATTACAACTCCACTATATTATCTGATGGCAAACGTTTTATTCACTGAGCACTTAAGACGGCAGATGTGGTGTACCTAAGAACGAAAATTAAATCTCTTACACTCCTACCTGTTGTAGTACAAGTTTTTGGCCAACTTCGCTAATTCTACTACCATACTTGTTTTTAGCGAATTTTTAGGAAAAAAATTGGCTCATATTTTTTTTTTCAAATGAACGCGAATTTGGACCTCTAGAACCCGAAACCGGGTCCCCTTTAAGTTTATATACACACCCACCCACAAATATATATATATATATATATATATATATATATATATATATATATATATATATATATATATATATATATATATATATATATATATATATATATATATACTCAACTGATAACTACAAAAGGAATTAACATATTTTAATCAAACGCCTTTCTTTTATTAATAGCTTGGATAAGTTCGTTACCCAGCAAAATCGGACAAGGTTTTCCGAGAAAATATTTAGTTTTCTTTTGAAAACAATTTGTATCTCCGAAAATTACAAAGGTATTTTGATGCAAATTTGTGGATATGTTGCCTTGGGAGCTTACCACATACAAAAATTCAACTTTCTAGGTTTATAGAAAATTGAGTTATTCAAATTTGAAACATTTTATGAAAATTATATACCATAACGCACTTGCTGCGTCCCGAACCCTTCATAATTTATAAAAGTCATGATTCTTGAATAAATGCCACAGAGAAAATGTCCGGAAATTATAAAAACATCAAAGTTTGGCTGAACTGTCAATATTTAGATCGTTAAACAAACTTATTGCCATCCCTTCCAAAGCACTCTTCGCAGAAAGATAACATTTATGGAATTACAAACTTCAATCTTGAATATTCTGAGTACATTCATTCAATCACATCCTAAGAAAATTCTTCATCAATATACTGAGAATATTTGAATAGATTATTATACCGAATATTCGCTCAGAATGTGCTTGAGATGTCCTTATAATATTATATAACTTTAAAATATATTGAAAAGGATAGATGATGATTGCGGTATAGTGGTGAGAATTATAATTGTAACTATTTTGCATGTTTGATTATGTTACCTGTCTATGGTAAACACATCCGAAATTGTATATTTAGGCAATCCATTCTTTAGGCATAGAGCGCATGTCCATGCCACCGGGAAGGAAGATGGCAAGATGGCCGCTATACGTAAATAAAAAGTAATGTCAAAATGAATGGTCTGTGGTCAACGTTGTATAAGGTTATATTCTAACATAATTAATTAAAAGTAATAATGTGATGTGAAGACGGAGAACTATGCAATTGCAAACAACATAGATCCAGAGTACAGAGGCAACTAAAACGTGGTGTGAGGTTATCAAGAACTCAGGCGCACCTTGTAAAGAAACAAGTTTTAAAGCATGTCCTGTAGTTCACACTCATGATGGGTTCGTCAATTTTGCTTGAGACTGGATCATCTTACTAATTAGGTAGACCTACAGTGTATAATATATAATTTAAAAATTGTGTTATGTTCTATAGTACCTAAGTCATGCAATATAAACCACCACAGTTTGATATGGATGTACTGGAAAAGAGCAAGAATAATTGTCTTAAGCCAACATCTCAGGCTTTTTACTCCTGTGGAAGAAGTTAATGCTGTAAGAAGTATCACTATACAGTGCAGAAAATGTGGACCTGGACATATGGTAGGAAGATGAATGTACAATAAAACTTGCAATTTATCAGATAGGGAATTACTTTGCCAAAGTATGCCTTTACAACCAGAATATCCATGCTGTTGGTGACGAACATTGGGCATTGGGATATTGAAGTAGCTTTATAAGTCAAAATCAAGTCTGTGGAAGCAGAGCAAAAAGCAACCATACAAGAGAAGGGTCAAAAGGTCTGATCGATGACAGTTGTAGTTTTGTGTAATGCAAGTTAGTGTGATTTTGTGGCATGTTCTGTCCAATTTAGTTGTATTCTATAAAGGTGTAAATACTATTGTGTAATGCAATTCCTTTAATGCCACACTGAAAGCCTGTAGGATCAATAGTCTAGCCAAATTTCAAGTTACTTCAGTGGGGGTAACCGTGATTATTCATCTCGGAAACTTTGTATTTGGCTACAAGAACTGTATCTTTATTTATTTGATTTTTAGGTTATTGAAATTTTAATTGTTTTATTAATATTTTATTCAGATATTTCTTTGTATTTGTTATAAGTACCTACATACTTAATCTGAATATACGTGCAATACTCGAATTGTTGACTTATTGCGTATCTGAACTTTAGTTTAGGTGTGTGTAGCCACTGGAACAATATAGTGATTGAAGTTCAAATTCTAGCCTGGGCCTGCTTATACGAAAATATATAAAAGGCCAGTTAAATGGTGGAAAATCGGTAAATTTGGAAAAGAAATCCAATATTTCATATCTTTGCATTTTCTTAATTTCTGTATCATTAAAAAAATGTATACAGGGTGTTTCGCATAAGAACCGACACAGGGCAGGGGCATGTAGGTAAACGCAAAATATGGTGATTTAACGCAACTTACCCATACATTAAGTTGCACCCCTGAGAAGTTATAAGCCTTCAGTGGGGTTTCAAATTTTGAAACAAATCAATATCACTAATACTTTCAGTTACAAAAACCAAGTTTAGTACCCGTTTTGAGCGTACCAAGAGCATTAATCAATGGTAAGTAGAGTTCAATTAAGGCATTTGAAAGGGTTTATTTGGGGTGATGCGCCCTTAAAATGTCACAATTTGTTAACAGATTGGTGAATTTAAGAACATATTACATTTTATGAGGAATTTTACTCTAAAACTTTGTTACTCCTGTTATTTTCAAAAAACTTTGTTGTTTTCAAGAAAAACACGAATAAGTAAAGAAACATATTTTATCAAGCTTACTAAAAATCATCGAAAATTAAATATTTGCCAATAAACTTATGTATAGGTCAAATTTTACAATCAGTAAAAAAGTGTGAATAAGTATAATTTATTAGAAAACAGACAACTCAAACAACCGAAATAAAAAAAAAATGCTACCAATAAGTTATAGAAATTCTTCAACATGATAATTTCACAGACATCTATTGAATTTTTAATGATTTTAAGTAACATTAATAATATATGTGTCTTTAGTTATTCGGGTTTTTATTGAAAACGACAAACGTTTTTTGAAAAATAACATGAGTAAAAAAGTTTTATAATTTACTTTCCCATAAAATTAAATAATATTTTTTTAGATCCGCCAATAGGTTAAGAAATTCTGTCACATTTTATGGGTTCATCACCACTATTCAACCCTTTGAAATGCTTCGATTGAACTCTACTCACTCTTGGTACACCCAAAACGTGTACCAAATTTGGTTTTTAGTGAATTTTCTTAGAAAAAATTCACTAATGAGGAGATCTCGACTTTTGAATTTTGAAAAAATTTCTCCAAATGAGCGCGATCTAGGACCCCTAGAACCCATATCCGGGGTCAGTTTCAATTTTTATATGTTTATATATATATATATATATATATATATATATATATATATATATATATATATATATATATATATATATATATATATATATATATATATATATATATGTATCACACCGATAACTCAAAAAATAATGGGTCGATTTTGATAAAATTTGGCATGTACGTTTCTTTTGTAAATGGCTTGGATAAGTTCGTTAGTCAGGAAAATCGGACAAGGTTTTCCGGGAAAATTTTGAGTTTTCATTCGAAAAAAATTCTTATCTCAAAAAGTAATAAGCCGATTTCAATAAAATTTGGCATGTACCTTCCCTTTGTAAATGGCTTTGACAAGTTTGTTAGTCAGGAAAATCTGACAAGGTTTTCCGGGAAAATTTTGAGTTTTCATTCGAAATAAATTTTTATTTCAAAGAATAATAGGCCGATTTTGATAAAATTTGGCATGTACCTTCCTTTTGTAAATGGCTTTGACAAGTTCGTTAATCAGAAAAATCGGACAAGGTTTTCCGAAAAAATTTTGAGTTTTCATTTGAAAAAAAATTTTATCTTAAATAATAAAAAATCTATGATAACCAAATTTGGTAGGTAGGTTTACGATATAAAAAGTAAACTATATACCAAAATTAAGATTTCTATGTTACAAGAAGAAAAAGTTATAATAAAATATTTTGTGCCAGATCATTTCTATGAAAATTCACTACCATAACGCACTTGCTGCGTCCAGGCTTTTCTAAGTTGAAGTATTACTGAGGTATTAATTTTTTTTCGAAATTTAAAGGTCTATAACTTCTTAGGGATGCGCCTTAGTATATGAGCAAGTTGCGCTAAATCGCCATATTTTAGGTTCCCCTACATGCCCTTGCTCTGTGTCGTTTCTTATGCGAAACACCCTGTATATCTTTTTTAAAAACACAATGTTTCCATGCGTATATGTATGAACATTCTAGGAGATTCATTGAATGTTCGTGGAACATTTTCAGAAGATACTGGGAGCTCTTAAGAATATTATAAATAACATTCTAAGAACCTTATTAGTATGACAGTCCAATTCTCATGTTCATAGAATGTTCTATGA
Source organism: Tillus elongatus (assembly GCA_964006375.1). Taxonomy (NCBI): domain Eukaryota; kingdom Metazoa; phylum Arthropoda; class Insecta; order Coleoptera; family Cleridae; genus Tillus; species Tillus elongatus. The sequence goes on from OZ023267.1 coordinate 88,656,656, forward strand.
ATATATATTGTAAGTTGTGAGAATGTTCTGGGGATGTTTGAATATTCTTTCCAAACATTCCTGGTATATTCTCAGAATGTGTCTGTGCTATCTGGGTAAATAAAAACTAAAAATGACACCTCAAATTTTCTTTCAGGTAACTTATCACCATAGAATTATCCGATTTTGATGAAACTCGGCAATAATCTTTCTTTTATTAATAGCTTGGATGAGTTCGTTAGCCAGCCCTATCGGACTAGTTTTCATTAAAAAAATTGTATCTTAAAAAGTAACACAGTTATTTTGATTAAATTTGGTTGTTATCATGCCCTCGTAAATACCCTACTACACTCCAATATTAAACTCTCTAATTTTATACAAAAATGAGTTATACCAACTTGAAGCATTATATGACAGTTCGCTACCATAACGCACTTACTGCGTTCCGAATTTTTTTAGTATTCATCCCCTTCCCAATGTTTGAAAAAAAAGGGGGAAAAGTAATTTGCTGACCAAAGTTAGTTATTTTAGCTGACCGACTACTTATAGACAAAAGCTTTTCATGAAACTCTATATCTTGAACGCCACCTACCAGCCGCATCTGCTACCAGCAAAGTATAGAAAAACACCTCCATTTACGGGTAGTTTACTCTTGAGGTTTTTTAATTTGTTAGTGCGACCAGAAAAGGCATGAATCCGACCAAGCTCTAAATTTACACATAATCATTGCAGGTAACTGTCATTCCGCTACCAAAGTTTCATAAAAAAAAATCTTAATATTAAAGGGTAGTTTACTCTTGAGGTTTTTTCATTTTTTAGCGCGACCAGAAAAAGTATGAATCCAACCAAGCTATAAATTTACACATAATCATTGCTGGTAACTGTCTTTCCGCTACCAAAGTTTCACAAAAAAATCTTAATATTTAAGGGAAGTTTACTCTTGAGGTTTTTTCATTTTTTAGTGCGACCAGAAAAAGTATGAATCCGATCAAGCTATAAAGTTACACATAATCATTGCTGGTAACTGTCTTTCCGCCACCAACGTTTCACAAAAAAAATCTTCATATTTAAGGGTAGTTTACTCTTGAGGTTTTTAGATTTTTAGTGCGACCAGAAAAAGTATGAATCCGACAAAGCTGTAAATTCACACATAATCATTGCTGTTCACTTTCTTTCCGCTATCAACGTTTCACAAAACAATATTAATATTCAAGGGTAGTTTATTCTTGAGCTTTTTCCATTTTTTAGTGCGACCAGAAAAAGTATGAATCCTACAAAGCTATAAATTTACATATAACCATTGCTGGTTACTGTCTTTCCAAAACCAACGTTTCACAAAAAATATTAACATTTAAGGGTTGTTTATTCTTGAGGTTTATCCATTTTTTAGTGCGACCAGAAAAAGTATGAATCCGACAAAGATATAAATTTACATATAATCATTGCTGTCACACTGTCTTTCCGCTATCAACGTTTCACAAAAAAAATCTTAATATTTAAAGGTACTTTACTTTTGAGGTTTTGTCATTTTTTAGTGCGACCAGAAAAAGTATGAATCCGACAAAGCTGTAAAATTACACATAATCAATGCTGGTATCTACCAGCTCGCTACCAATAGTTTACTGAAAAATACCCCCATTTAGGGGTAGTTTACTGTTGACATATTTCTGTTTATTGTCACTACTGTCGAAAGTATGTAACTGACTGCAGTAAAAATACATATATAACAATTGTTAGTAACAAAAAACTCACCACCAGAAGTTGGCTAAGATACACCCCCATTTAGGGGTAATTTATATGAATATGTAATTTGCTGACCAAATTGATCATTACTGACAGACGCTATACTATTTAAGGATTTTTTTGATGTTTTATACTTTGCATGCTAATGATAGTCTCTTTTTGCTACCAAAGTTTCAAAAAAAAATCTTTTTTTAAGGATACTTTACTCTGGGCCTTTCTTAATATCCGTGTGCTGCCGGTAAAAGTATTAATGTGAGGAAGCTACACATTTACGTATCATCATTACTAATAAATGCTACACACACGCACGCACGCACGTCTGCACGAACGCACCCCCCCCCCACACACACACGCGCACGCACGCACGCACGCACGCACCCACACGCACACACGCACACGCGCGCGCGCGCGCGCGCACGCACACACACACACACACACACACACACACACACACACACACACACACACACACACACACACACACACACACAAATATATATATATATATATATATATATATATATATATATATATATATATATATATACAGGGTTTTTCACGATAGCCGTGCATTAGAAGTTTATGAAGTTCCCTGATATCGTACATTTTGAAATTTTGGCAGCGGTCACAATTCGTAATTGTCTTTTATTCTAAAATATTTTCAAGGTCACATCACTTCCGGTTAGACCGGAAGTAGTCATCAACTTTCCTAATTTAAATAGAATGCCCTATTTTTTACTGCATATTCGAATTCTCCATACAATTTTGTGAAGATTTATATTAGGCTTTCCTATCCCTATCTTCAACTGTTCCAAAGATATTGTGATTTCTCTGTATTTCGGTGATTTTGCAACCTTATTTATAATAGTTTGTATTTCACATGCCTTTAAAGATAAAAAGCTCGAATTTAGAATTTCGTAACTTGTGGGAGGGAGCTTTCATATTATGTGCCTTAAGTTTATCTGTGTCATACAGAGTGTTCTAAATTTAGTTACTAACTTAGACATATTCAACGTAGCAAAAGTATTTTTTTTTCAAATAGAACACCTGTATATTATTAAAAATTCGAGTTCTAAATTTAATTCTACACCGGCTTGATATAAGTTTTTCTATACCTATCTTCAATATGTTGCTTGTTATTAGCATTTTTTAGTAACAACCTCCTCTTCTAAAGAGTACAGTTAGACTACATAACAAATGCAGCTGTGATTGTCAGTCAGATAACAAAAGTGATATGATTTCATAAAAATAATTATTTAAAAAAAATAGAAACAAATATTAACAGTAAGCAAAAAATTGAACAAAGACAAAAACAAAAAAAGTTAATTTACATTTATATGCTACGATTACTATAAATGTTCTATGTGACCACCATCTTGGTCAAAGCACTGCAAAATTCTACGGTTCATCTCATTCGTAGTAGCTCTTTTGATTTCATTTGGATCCAAATTTCTAAAAGCTCTAATTACACGATTTAAAAGAACCTCTCTACTTTGCACTGTTGTGTCATACACTTGACGTTTTATACGCCCGCATAGATAAAAATCGGCAGGCGTTAAATCAGGAGAGCAGGGAGGCCATCTCCAAGGACCGTTGGGCCCAATCCATCTGTCTTCAAATAATTGCGTTAAGTGCCAGTAAACTTCACCAGTAGATTGGGCGGGCGCGTCGTATAGCTTATACTAGCAGCATTGCCTTATATCTAGTGGTAGCCTTGCCAGAAAATTACGGACAGATCCCCTTAATAGTTCCAAATACTTTTCACCGTTTAAAATTTTTTCGTACATTTCATAAGAGACCTTATTATCCATAATAATGCAAAGCACATTAAAATCAAAATTTATTTGAAAACGTCCTTCTCTAAATATATTAGGGCTTTTACTTGCCCAAAAATGACTATTTCTCCTATCCACAATTCCTTTCCTTCTAAATTTCGATTCGTCGGTCCAGATAATGTTAGAGAGAAAATTCTCATCTTGTTGAATATTCAGAAATATATGTTCGCAGAATTCCACTCTTTTTAAATGGTCACCAGGTCGAAGTCCTTGTAGTACTATTTCTGAATATGGGTGCATTTTATGAGATTTCCATATTCTATGCACAGATGAACTTGATATTCCCAAAGCTCGGGTAAACTTAAAAAGAAGCCAAAACGTTTATCTCATTATCTTCATTTTCAGTTACTGGCTTTGGATCAGGTCGTGTAGTTTTGACACTTCCAGTCAATTTAAATCGTTCCTCTATCCTTGCGAATTTTCCTCTAATCATTGCTGATATAGTGGGATACCTCTCGTTAAACATCCTGCATGTTCTGCTTACAATCCGATTGCATTCCCCATGAGTATAAAATAAATTTAAAATATCCATATTAGAGTACTCTTCACTATTCTGCATTTTTATTGGCTTATTATTTCTATAACGTGAGTAATACAAACATACTCAGATTAATTTTAAAATATAAATGACGCTTTAGAATTCATGTGTTGTGAAAATTCTGTTTTCTGACAGCCACAGCTGCCACAGCGTAATGTATATTCTCTAGAAAAGGAGTTTGTTACATAAAAACTCTAGTAGCAAGTTACTCGTAGGATATAGGTATGGGAAAACCTATATAAAACCGGTGTAGAATTAAATTTAGAATTAGAATTTTTAATAATATACAGGGTGCACCATTTGAAAAAAATTACTTTTGCAACATTGAATATGTGTAAGTTGGTCTTTAAATTTAAAACACTCTGTATTATACAGGTAAGCTTTAGGTAGATAATATGAAGGCGTCATCCCAGAGGTTATGGTATTCTAAATTCCAGCCTTTTATCTTTAAAAACATGTGAAATACAAAGTGTTATAAATGAGGATAAAAGTTCCGCAAAATGTAAAAAAATCACAATATCTTTGAAACAGTTGAAGATATGGATAGCAAAGTCTAATATAAATCTTCGTCAAATTTTATGGAGAATTCGAATATGCAATAAAAAATAGAGCATTCTATTTAAATTAGCAAAATAATTTTTTTTTTATGATATCAGGGAACTTCATAAACTTCTAATGCACGGCTATCGTGAAAAACCCTGTATATATATATATATATATATATATATATATATATATATATATATATATATATATATATATATATGTATGTACCTATGTATATGTATCACACCGATAACTCCTCCCAACATAATGGACCGATTTGGATGAAGTTTTGTGAGTACCTTCATTTCAGAGTAAAATATGACCAGGTTTGAATGCCGCCTGTAACCTACCTTGATATAATGGTTTTTACTTTTATGTGGATGCATTGCGAACCAGAAAATACCTACGTAAAATACGTAATAGACAATAAGCATGAAGACTTTTGGAACTTCATCATTTTTACCAAATCGTTCTAGTTACAAATACATTGCAGGCTGTCATTTTCACAAGCTACGTTTTAACGAAAATGAATAGATTTTACAGTATTTTCCATGTCAACTTGAAACTACTTTTTACGTTTAAGTTTGACCCGATAATAACGGTAGTAATTTATTTTAGAAAAAAAGTCGCAGTGATTCATGTTTAATTTGATAAATGAAAAAAGCATCAATTCGGATCTGGTTGCATGGTTTTCTAATAACTTTATTGTAAGTCTTGCAGTCTCGCACACATATATTACATTTAGAATTGTTTACTTTTATTAAAATACCCAAACAGAAATTAAACCTGTTGACAGGAGCCACGGACGAATATACACAACTTAAATTTTTCGAACCTGAAGATGCCGCAATGGCGAATCCGGTTGCTGAGAAAGGTAAAAAAATTGCGACAAAGTTATGCGGAGGCCGAGTAAAAGCCTTTACATATATACGTATTGCTATTGAATAATTTTGCTGCAGAATTTTAGAATGTTAAAAACCGTCTTGACGTTACAGTGGGTTGCTTAAGTAACCCAGACGTTAACGACACTCCTTATCCCGATTTGCGAAAGTTTCCTATTGCTGAAGTAAACCATGTCAACAACGCACGTTATGTTATCACATACCAGCATACTGGGCACCATAAAGAAAAAAGTTTATCGCAGCAAGTGCTTAATGGTAGTGAATTTTCGCAGAAATGATGTGACAGCACAGTTTTTTTCTCTTAAATTCTCATTACTTTTTTTATTAGAACGTAGAGGTCTAAATTTTGGTGTACAGTTTGCGTTTCGTAACGTAAACCTACTTACCAAATTTGGTAACATACCTTTGTTATTTTCTTAGATAATTCATAGACATTTTCCCGGAAGCTAGTCCGATATTTCTGGATAAGGAACTTATCCACGTCACTTACAGAAGAAAGGTACCTGCCAAATTTTATCAAAAACGGTCCATTATTTTTGTAGTTATCGGTGTGATACTACGTCACTTTTTCTACATGTCTTGAAGGATAGCGAGTGTATGATATATGATTCTGGTGTAGAATCGCCCGATCTATTCGAAAATGACAAAAAAATTTATTACTAACATTAAAAAAAAATAAAGTTACTGTCGTCAACTTTCGGTACAACCGGTGGCGCTACATTTTTTCATTCGCTTACGTCAATAGAGCATGGCGTGTTTAATAAGATAGCTTGCTTTCATAATTTTCTGTTAACTCGTTTCGACACCATAAAACATTCAATGCGCCGTATACGCACCTACTAAAGTACACGGGTCCCGTTGTTTTTTGTGGACGCGTTGAAGGATATCGGGTGTATGATACATGATTCTGGTGTAGAATCGCCCGATCTATTTGTAAATGACAAAAAATTTATCATTGCCATTAAAAAATGTTACTGTGAACTTTCGGTACAACCGGTAGAGCTACATTTTTTTCATTCACTTACTTTAATAGAGCCTGGCGTGTTTATTGAGATAGCTTGCTTTCATGACTTTCTGTTAACTCGTTTCGACACAATAGAGCACTAAATGCGCGGTATACCCACCTAGTAAAGTACACGCGTCCCGTCCATTTCTCTATATGTCTTAAAGGATAGCGAGTGTACGATACATAATTCTGGTGTAGAATCGCCCGACCTATTGGAAAATAACAAAAAATGTATCACTGCCATTAATAAAATAAAGTTACTATCAACTTTCGGTACAACTGGTTGCGCTACATTTTTTTCATTCACTTGCGTGTATAGATCCTGGCGTGTTTATTAAGATAACGTGCTTTCATAATTTTGTGGTAACTCGTTTCGACACAATAAAGCACTAAATGCGCCGTATACCCACCTACTAAAGTACACGGGTCCCGTCCCTTTTTCTTACATGTCGAAGGATAGCGGGTGTATGATACATGATTCTGGTGTAAAATCGCCCAATCTATTCGAAAATGGCAAAAAAATATATCACTGCCATTAAAAAAATAAAGTCACTGTCAACTTTCGGTACAACCAGTGACGCTACATTTGTCTCCATTCTCATAAGTGGATGGCGTGTTTATTAAGATAGCCTGCTTTCATAATTTTCTGTTAACTCATTTCGACACAATAAAGCACTAAATGCGTCTACTAAAGTACACGGATCCCGTGGTTTTTGTGAATGCGTTGAAGGATAGCGGGTGTATGATACATGATTCTGCTGTAGAATCGCCCGATCAATTTTAAAATGACAAAAAATGTATCACTGCCATTAAAAACAATAAAGTTAGTGAACTTTCGGTACAACCGGTTGCGCTACATTTTTTCCATTCACTTACGTGAATGGAGCCTGGCGTGTTTATTAAGACAGCTTGCTTTCATGATTGTCTGTTAACTCGTTTCGACACAAAAAAACAATAAATGCGCCGTATAGAGCAACCTACTAAAGTACATGGGTCCCGTCGTTTTTTGTGATTATGGTGTAGAATTGCCTGATCTATTCGAAAATGACAAAAAAATGTATCACTGCCATTAAAAAAATAAATTTACTGACAACTTTCGGACAACCGGTCGCGCTACATTTTTTTCATTCACTTACGTGAATAGAGCCTGGCGTGTTTATTAAGATAGCTTGCTTCCATAATTTTCTGTTAACTCGTTTCGACACAATAAAGCACAAAATGCGCCGTACAGACACCTACTAAAGTATACTGATCCCGTCGTTTTTTGTGAACGAGTTGAAGGATAGCGGGTGTATGATACATGATGCTGGTGTAGAATTGGCCGATCTATTCGAAAATGACAAAAAATGTATCACTGCCATTAAAAACAATAAAGTTACTGTCAATTTTCGGGACAACCGGTTGCGCTACATGTTTTTCATTCTCTTACATAAATAGAGCATGGCATGTTTATTGACTTGACGAAGTTTCATAATGTTTGGTTTACTTCTTTGAAAGCAATCCCTTTTTAGATGCACAATAGATGCCAAAACAGCCACTAATCACCTTAATTTCCCGGGGTATGAGCTCTCTACTTTCTTTAGATTGCATGGAGGCGTGTGCGCATACATCCGTAGCAATCTACTCTGCACCAGACTCCCCAATTTAGAAGCTGAAAGAAAAGACATACTATGGATAAAACTCTCCCCCTCTCAGGGCTGCAACTAAATTCATCTGCTGCATTTACCGGTCACCTTCCGGCAACAACTTGGTCCAGCTCTTCGACTACCTTTCTGAAAAAACCGAGCATCTGATTTCTGAATATCCTTCCTCCGAGGTCACTATTATTGGTGACTTCAATTTCCATAATAAGGAATGGCTAGGATCTTCAAAAAACAACCCACAAGGGAGAGCAGCGGAGGCCTTTGCAGTCGGCAATTCTTTAGCCAATATGGTTCAGCAACCTACTTACTTTCCTCGCATCCCAACACACAGCTCAAATCCCTTGGATCTCCTTCTTACTACAAAACCTGAATGCTATAAGATATCAGTCACCGCCACCCTTCGTCGCTCAGACCACGGCATGGTCACTGATTCGTGCGCAATGCAACCCGAGGTCACACAGTCATCACACCCACGTATCGTTTGGTACTACAACTCTGCGAATTGGGACGAAATGCGGGATTATTTTTCCTCATTTCCATGGGCGTCTGTCTGCTTCTCTCATCCTGACCCCTCTGATATCTCACAAAACGTTACCGAAATTATCCAAGCTGGCATGTAATTATTTATTTCACGTATACAGAAAATCTCTTCTACCACTCAAAAGCCCCGGTTCTCTAAATTCTGTGACAAGGCCAGACTTGAAAAGTTCAAAGATCACAAAACGCTTCTAAACAATCCCAGTCAAGAAAACTATCAAGGATTTAACGACGCCAGAAACCGCTATCTCCGCATTCTTTCTGAGGAAAAAAACTCGTTTAATAACCACATCAAAAACAAACTCCTCTCAAGCTCCCAGGGCAGCAAACCCTCCTGGACTTTTGCTAAATCTATTGGAAATAATTTCTGCAAGAGCACGTTCCCACCTCTTGTTTCAGGGGATGAAATTGTTTCTACCGCCCTGGACAAGGCTGAACTTTTTGCTTCGTTGTTCGCCGGCAATTCTACTCTCAACCACCAACAGTCCCCAATGTCGCGCATAAAATGACGGATATCATTTTCAAAACTAAAAAGGTACGAAAGATGCTCTCTTCTCTTAATACCAGGAAAGCCTCTGTCCTTGACGATTTCCCAGCAATTGTTCTAAAAAATGCGCACCAGAACTTGCTCCTGTCCTGACTCGTCTGTTTCAGACATCTTACAATAGAGGCATATTCCCTAGTAACTAGAAAACTGCTCGAGTACAACCCATCTCCAAGAAAGGATCCAAAGCGCTTACTAGCAACTACAGGCCTATTTATCTCCTTTCAGTCGTCTCTAAAAGTAATGGAAAAGTATATAAACACCGAATTACTAAAATTTTACAGTCTAATCCACGACAGGGATTCCGACAGGATTCCGTCAGCGCAGATCAACTGCCGACCTCCTTTCCTTTGTCACCCATTCTTAGAACAAGTCTATGGAACTACATAGGGAATCCCAGATTATCGCTCTAGACATATCCAAAGCATTCGACCAGGTCTGGCACGCAGCGCTGCTTAATAAACTTCCGGCCTATGGCCTACCACCAAAACTATGTATCTGGACAGCAAATCTCCTCTCCAATCGGAGCATTTCTCTTGTCGTGGATGGCCATTCCTATAAACTGTATCCAATTAATGCAGGAGTTCCTCAAGGTTCAGCTTTAGCCCCTACTTTGTTTCTTCTCCACATCAATGACATCCTCTCTAGCACATCCAACCCAGTTCACAGTTACGCGGACGACAGAACCCTCCACTCAAATATACCATATTCTAAGCCAACATGTCACATCAATTCCAGAAGCGGCTGCTAAGAAATTAGGTTTCCTCTTCCGGGCTCGCAAATACTTTTCACCAGCTAATCTCTATACCTTACATAATTCACAAATAAGACCAAACCTCGAATACTGCTCCCACATCTGGGGTGCGCTGCCGCTTCTACACTCGCTATCCTGGACTCCATTCAGAAGAGAACTATACGTCTCATAGGTGACCCTATCCTTACCCAAGGGCTGCCATCCCTTGCCCACTAGCGTGCGGTTGGTGACCTCTCTCTCTCTCTCTCTCTCTCTCTTTTATAGATATCTGCACGGCCACTGCTCCGAGCTTTCTTCCATAGTTCCTCCACCTGCTGCCCCCAACAGATCTACCAGGGAAACAGAGCGAATGCACCCTTTGACTTTCCACGTCACCAGACATAGAACATCTTGTTATGCCCGCTCTTTTTTCTCGAGGACTTCCAAGTTGTGGAATTCCTTGCCGGCACATATTGTTTCTTCTCCTCCGAACCTCCAAACCTTCAAGTCCAGAATTAACAAGTTGCCTCTTTCCTCTTTGTCGACACCCACGGTATGATAGTGTTTAGGCTGTAAATCCTCGTGATCTGTTGTTGATATATATATATATATATATATATATATATATATATATATATATATATATATATATATATATATATATATATATATATATATATATATACATATATATATATATATATATATATATATATATATATATATATATATATATATATATATATATATATATATATATATATATATATATATTGCTATGGTCTGGCTTAATAATTAATTACTAATTAGATGCTGATATTACATTAATTACTTCTAATCATAAATCTAATTTCTAATATATCTTTATATTAATAATTTATACCGTTGGACGCCAGGCAACTCACTGTTGTGTGTGACGTCAGATTGCACTGGCTGCGGTATGGTTACCATTCGCACATTTTAAAAGCCTTTTGTTACAACTAGTATGTGAATTCAACAGTTCATAAACAACTCACTGTTTGCCAATATCATTATCTAATATACTTTTAATAAGCCAAAACCTGCAAATATTACCCCGTGAATCAGAAGATAATTTATTTTACTCACTTACCGTCTTAATTACTTCTAATTTCCATTTGCTCAGCCCTCTCAGGATTTTAAGGATTCAACTTGTTTTTATTTTTATTTTTGGTAATTCTTTTGTATAATTGGTCTTTGCTAATTACTTGGTCTTTTTCTATTTTAATTATGCATTACCACTTCTATTATGAAGGCCAGGAGATTTAAATGAAAATCAAATTATACAGTTAGGCATCTTTAATGGTGATTACCCATTGAAATTAAAATTCACATATATTAAATAACAAATTAAGGGACAAATTAGTTGCATAATATACCATATAATAGGTTATTAATAACAGAAACATATTATTCAGTATCAAATCACTTACATTGTTTTATACAAAGTTAGGCATCCTTAATGGTGATTACCCATTGAAATTAAAATTCACAAATATTAAATAACAAATTAAGGGACAAATTTGTTGCATAATATACCATAATAGGTTATTAATAACAGAAACATATTATTCAGTATCAAATCACTTACATTGTTTTATACAAAGTTAGGCATCTTTAATGGTGATTACCCATTGAAATTAAAATTCACAAATATTAAATAACAAATTAAGGGACAAATTAGTTGCATAATATACCATAATAGGTTATTAATAACAGAAACATATTATTCAGTATCAAATCACTTACATTGTTAGAACCAGAGATTTGGCTTGTTAATTATCGGCCACCTTACACATTCCTGTACACCATGTCCACAAAGATGGTATTTGGATTCTTTGATTGCATTGTTAGAACCAGAGATTTGGCTTGTTAATTATCGGTCACCTTACACATTCCTGTACACCATGTCCACAAAGATGGTATTTGGATTTCTTTTATGAAATTCTGTTGTTTTGGTTGATTAGCTTTAACTGTTTTATTTATTTTCAGTCATTATCTTCTTGCTTAACTACCCCTGGCAACTATATTATTACCAGGCACCTCTCCTGTGAACCAGGCACCTTCTACCTGTTCACTCCTCAACGTTCTCCAGCTGAATTCCCTATTGGTAATCTTCGGTACCGACCTCGAGCCACTACATTTTCTTGTTTGCTCTACGACGCTCTCCAACTCAATCCTCCTTTTACTGTCTCTCGGCTGTTTTGCCTTCGACCTCTCAACCGGTTCCCTCTGACTATCAATCTCACCACAAGTCTCTGATCACTAGATAGCAAACCATACAAAAATTGTTGGTTTCACTTTATCTTGCTTTTTATTTCACGATATCTACTACATTATCAATATATTTTACTTTAACTTAATACTAATTCTTATAAAATAACAACATAAAACCTCTTTAGATTTCCATTTAAATTATATTCCTTTAGTTCTATTGCACTACTAAAATAACTTGACCATTATTTCCTAATATTATTATTCTAATTTCTATCCTATGTCTATACATAGCAAATTCCCCCAAAAGAAAATTAAATTTTTCTGCTAAGACAAATTAAATTTTGTTTAAATTAAACATTCATAACATTAATATATATTCAAATTTATAATTCATGGTATTTGTACAAATGCTCTATATTAAATACCCCCCGTATTCTATCATTGTCAGTTTCTTTCAGCACATAACTATTATCTGGGTTTTCATTCTCTATTATGAATGGTCCCTCATTTCTTGGCAACAGTTTTGGGCATATGTCTTTTCCCCCTTCTACTTTCTTGAAAGACTTTATCACAACCAGATCACCTTTTTTAAATTTCACCTTTTTCTTGATTTGTTCTTGTATCTTACGCTTATATTTTTCTGCTTTTCTTCTTGCTCTTCTTCTTATTTGGTCCTTTATTTTTTCATATGTTTTATTTTCTTCCTTTTTCCATTTTCGTTGCGGACGAATACCTTTTACTACAAAATATGGAGTTTCTTCTGTGTTAGTGTTGGGTGTTTCGTTTAAATACCTTTCTATTTGAGGAAGCTGTTCTACCCAATCCCTATGATCTTCTTTACACAAAAGTCTCATAAATTTAATTACTTCCGCTATATATCTCTCCGAGGGGTTTGCAGCCGGATGTCTTACACTTGTGAAATTTAAAGTGATTTCCCTATTCCTTCCATAATTGAGAAATGTCTCACTTCGGAAGTATGTAGCATTATCTAAAATAATTTTTTTAGGTTTTCCCATTTCTTCTATATATTGGTCCAAACATTTTATTGTTTCTCTGGCATTGGTTTTCCTACAGGGGTATAGCTTAATAAATTTTGAAAAAATATCCACAATGACCAATACATGTTTAAACCCAAATTTTCCCCTTAATAAGTTACTTAAAAAATCAATAGCTATTATATCTAACGTGTTTTTGGCAGTTATACTTTTTACTATGTTCTTATTCACTATATTTTTATGCTTTAATAACTGACATTCATGGCAACTACGAGTTATTCTTTTACAAATTTTTATATCGGAGTTGGCAATATAATTTTCCCTAAACAACAACCAAAGTTTTCTAGCGCCAGGATGTCCTTGTTCATTATGTAATTGTTTTAGCAAATTTTCGGCTAAATTTTGTGTGATACAAAATAATTCATAGTCATACATTATTTTGACATAAATGTTGTCTTTTAATATTGCCCCTCTCTTTTCGCTATCTAACAAGTTGTATTGATCGTTTATAATTTGTACTAAGGAAAAATCTCCTGCACTTTTCTTCATGATATTATAGCCCACTTTTACTCTCTTGTCATGCTTAGTGACACCTTCTTCTCTCGACAATGAATCTGCCACAATATTCTCTTTTCCCGCTATGTGGACAATTTCGTAATCATATTCTTGCAACAGCAAAGCCCATCTATGTACACGCTGATTGTGAAATTTGTTATCTAAAATCGATGTCAGTGCAGAGTGATCGGTCTCTAACCGGAATTTACCACCTAATCAATAGTATCGCAATTTCTTCACACAGAAAATAATTGCCCCCAGCTCCATTTCAGTGACACTGTATTTCCTTTCATGTGTCTTGGTTAAACGGGACACAAACTGTATAGGAACTCTTGTACCGAAGCGTTCTTGTAACAATACTCCTGCATATCTATACATAGAGCTGTCTGTTTGCAAAATAAATTCTTCTTTATAGTCCGGGTGAAACACTTTAAGATTTCTTTCAGACTCATCTTTAATCTGATTGAAAGTGTCTTCTTCTTCTTCACCCCATTTCCAATTATGTCCCTTTTTAAATAATTCATTAAGGATCCGGGTTTTTTCACTCATATCCGGCAATAATCTTTTGAAATAGTTAATTAAACCAAAGAAACTCCTTAATGACTTCAAATTATGGGGTCTTTTGAATTCTTTAATTACCCTCACCTTTTCTTCATCCATTTTTAGTCCCTCTTTATCTAAAATGTATCCCAAAAATTTTACTCTTTCTTGAAAGAATTCACATTTTTCTAAATTAAGTTTTAAACCTGCTTTATCTAATTCTTTCAAAATTATTTCGACATGTTGTTGATGTTCTTCCATACTTTCGGAAAAAATTAAAATATCATCAATATAATGCAAGGCAAAATTTTCATATTTATCTAACAATTGATGTATAGCCCTAACTAACCCACTACAAGCAGACTGAATCCCAAACGGGATTACTTTAAACTGATAAACAACACCATTTATGGAAAATCCAGTGTATTTTCTACATTCCTTTTGGAGTGGAATCAACCAAAAACTGTGTTTAAGATCTATTTTTGTAAACACAGATGTTGGTGTAATATTTCCAAAAATTGCATCTATTGCTAATGGACTTTCATATTGGGGAATTGAATACTTGTTAAGATTTCTTGCGTCCAAACATATGCGTAGCTCGCCATTAGATTTTTTTACTATAACAATGGGATTGATAAATTTCGTATTACTTCTTTCTATTATACCGTTTTCAAGCATTTGTTCTATTTCCTTTGAAATTTTATTTCTATATTTATAGGGAATTGGGTATGTACGTACTTTAAAATCTTGTATATTTTGAACTTCAAATTTATGCAAATAATCTTTGGCTAAACGATTTTCTTTTGTGAATAATTCCTTATTTTCTTCTAATAAATTCTTAACCATTTCTTTACATTCATTTGGACATTTTATGTGGTCAAATTCATTCATATAATTTTCTCTTTTATACAACACAATTTCTTCATCACTATTTTCTTCTAGCCTATCTAATTTATCATAACTTTTTTTATAATCATAATTATCTTTAAATCTTCTCTTCTTATCTTTTTAACCATTATTTTATTTTTCATTATATCTTCTTTATCTTTAACTAACTTCATCTCTGTAATTTCATTCCTAATTATAACTATTTTCTTTTTATAATCTAATATAAATTCATACTTTGACATCATATCACTACCTCATAAAATATCTACTTCCATATTTTTTATAACAAACAATTGCACCATAATTTCTGTTTTGCCATCGATTTTAATCCCTATATTAATTACTTGATTTATTTCTGTTATTTTCTTATTATTCACTCCTATAATCGATATTTTCGGTATTCTAACTATTAAATTATTTAAATTGTTTTTGTCAACAAATGCTTGATTTACTAAAGAAATTTCTGACGCGGTATCTAATAAAATTTCAACATCATTGTTATTTATTGTCCCCCTTATGTAAATTAAATTACTTTCGTTACAGTCCTGACTTTTATTTTCATTCAAATTTATAAATTCCACTGGATGTTCGTATAAAATATTCGTTTTTTTAATTTTAAAATTTTGTTTACTATTATCGGGCTTTAATGTTGTTTCGAGTGTGGGTTTTACTGAAAATTTTGTGCTTGTCTATCTTGCATGAAATTGAGTACATGTTCCAATGGTGGTATGGGGTTTTCCTGTTTAATTTCTGCCCTCTCTTCACTTTGATTAGGGACAGCCTGTTTATTTTCTGCACGGTTCATTCTGTATACCTGTGCGTTTCTGAACATATTGTCGCCATTGCTTGGAGGGTTTGGTACACTTATTCTACTATTCCAATATTGATTTCTGGGTGGATCCCCATCCCTTCTCGGCGGATAGGGACGATTATTATTACTACTATTTACATTGGCGTTATCAGTACTGTTGTTATTGTTAGGCCTCTCATTTTTATTGTAATTATTATTATTTCTATAATTGTTATTATTATTATTGTAATAGTTCTGCCTAAATTGTTTTTTTCTAAAATTTTGTTCCCCACTTCTTCCATTATTCCTTTCACGGCCACTATAGTCTGCATTTTGGCCTGTATAATTTTGGTTATTTTCTTCTTTACTCCGCCTACTTCGTTCCATTCTAGTCAAGTAGTTCAATAGCTGATCCAAGCTTCTTATGTTCTGGATAGCTATTGTTTCACTTATCTGAGTGTCAAAATGTCTAGCTATGTACATAATTATTTCCTCCTCAGACATTTTCGGATCCAGATGTTGGGCTATATTATACAAAGTCAAACAATAATAATTATAATCTTTGTCCCTTCTGCTATTATACCTGCCAAAATATAAGGTTTCCCGGAACAAACTTTGATTATGTTCCCCCCAATAAAATTTCAAAAATTTTTCTTCGAATGCCTCGAAATCCTGAATTTCGTTTTCCTTTGTTGAAAACCATAGTAATGGACCACCTACCAAATTTGCTTTTATTATGCTATTCATATCCTGTATGCTATGTACACCCTCGACTTTATTCTTAATATTATTTACAAATACTTTAGGGTGTAGTTTCCCTATATTCCCGTCAAACTGTAAACATGGGTTGTTACCACCGGGTGCACTATACCATATCCTGTCAGGTACAGGCATGGACTTTAGCATTTCTGACTTGGCTTCTTTCCAAATTTGTTCCTTTAATTTCTCCACATTTTCTTCATTTATTTTCTTCATTTTTATGTCTACTGATTGGATGATGTTCTCCACCCTTTTTACCTCCTTGTTTCTTGTGTTTGATTCATCATACAATTTGTCATGGAGCATTTGGATTCCTTCATCCAATTTTCTGTCATATTTTTCTTGATAAACCTTACACTTTTCTTCTAAATTTTGCACATCTGCTTGTACATGATATATATAACCTTTGCATTTCTTCTCAAATTCCTCCTGTTTCGTGTCCACTTTCTTCAAAACTTCTTCTTGATTTTGTTGCATTGTCATTTTTAGCGTCTGTATACTAGATTCAGTCTTTTCTTCTAATCGTACAATATCTTCCTTAAGTTGTCTTACACTTTTTTCAGTGTGTTTCATTATATCTTTCTTATTCTCTTCATTTTGTTTCTTATTTTCTTCCAATTTGTTCTCCATTTTGTTTCCCATATCTGCTATATCTTTCTTTATCATTACTGTTAATTGTTGTAATAGCAATGTATTTTCATCCTCTTTGTTCGGACGCTCTGACTGAGACGTTCTTTCTATCATTGTAATGTTTAACTCTTTTTCTTTCTCCATCATCAAGGTCTCTTCTTCCTGTGATGAGTGTCCTTCCTCTTCTTCTTTATTGATCTCTTTCGGTGATCTCCATTCCTTAAATTGTTTTGGAATTTCTTCTATTTCCATTTTCTTTTCTGCTTCTTTCCCTATTTTAATAAGGGGTTTATTAGATTCTTTTTTCTTTTCCTCTTCCCTAATGGATCTTCTTGCTTCTACTTGTTTTCTTTCCTGAGACATTTTGTTGTAGGTTGACAAATATTAACGGTCTGTTATAGGTTTTTTACCAAAAACTATTATTTTTGATTAAATTTTGCTTAAAATATTTCAATCTCTATTTTATTTTCATTTATTTTACTATTTATAACGTCTTAAACAGGGTTTTCTAACGCCTAAAATTTATCTAATGCTCTTAAAATTTATCTAACGTTTCTAATAAATTTTTTAATGTTTCTAACATTTTTCTAATTTTTTTCTAATGCTTCTAATATTTTTCTAATATTTCAAATTTTTTTTCTAATGTTTCTAATATTTTTCTAATACTTTAGTGTTTTCTAATTTTTTTTAATGTTTTTAATTTTTTCTAATACTTTAATTTCCCCTACGTTAATTAGCGCCATTTTAGCTATTATACTTGTCCCACGTCCTTGGGTATCATATTGCTATGTTTTTGTGAAGCAGCCAATTGTATGCTTCTTAACTAATTATCTATTATTTTACCAATGTATCAAAAGTAATTATGTCTATTTTTATTCTAATAGCGTTCTATTTTGTTTTTATTATTGCCCCACGTTGGGCGCCATTTTGCTATGGTCTGGCTTTTTAATTAATGATTTGTTAATTACTAATTAGATGCTGATATTACATTAATTACTTCTAATCATAAATCTAATTTCTAATATATCTTTATATTAATAATTTATACCGTTGGACGCCAGGCAACTCACTGTTTGCCAATATCATTATCTAATATACTTTTAATAAGCCAAAACCTGCAAATATTACCCCGTCAATTAGAAGATAATTTATTTTACTCACTTACCGTCTTAATTACTTCTAATTTCCATTTGCTCAGCCCTCTCAGGATTTTAAGGATTCAACTTATTTTTATTTTTGGTAATTCTTTTGTATAATTGGTCTTTGCTAATTACTTGGTCTTTTTCTATTTTAATTATGCATTACCACTTCTATTATGAAGGCCAGGAGATTTAAATGAAAATCTAATTATACAAAGTTAGGCATCTTTAATGGTGATTACTCATTGAAATTAAAATTCACAAATATTAAATAACAAATTAAGGGACACATTAGTTGCATAATATACCATAATAGGTTATTAATAACAGAAACATATTATTCAGTATCAAATCACTTACATTGTTTTATACAAAGTTAGGCATCTTTAATGGTGATTACCCATTGAAATTAAAATTCACAAATATTAAATAACAAATTAAGGGACAAATTAGTTGCATAATATACCATAATAGGTTATTAATAACAGAAACATATTATTCAGTATCAAATCACTTACATTGTTAGAACCAGAGATTTGGCTTGTTAATTATCGGTCACCTTACACATTCCTGTACACCATGTCCACAAAGATGGTATTTGGATTCTTTGATTGCATTGTTAGAACCAGAGATTTGGCTTGTTAATTATCGGTCACCTTACACATTCCTGTACACCATGTCCACAAAGATGGTATTTGGATTTCTTTTATGAAATTCTGTTGTTTTGATTGATTAGCTTTAACTGTTTTATTTATTTTTAGTCATTATCTTCTTGCTTAACTACCCCTGGCAACTATATTATTACCAGACACCTCTCCTGTGGACCAGGCACCTTCTACCTGTTCACTCCTCAACGTTCTCCAGCTGAATTCCCTATTGGTAATCTTCGGTACCGACCTCGAGCCACTACATTTTCTTGTTTGCTCTACGACGCTCTCCAACTCAATCCTCCTTTTACTGTCTCTCGGCTGTTTTGCCTTCGACCTCTCAACCGGTTCCCTTTGACTATCAATCTCACCACAAGTCTCTGATCACTAGATAGCAAACCATACAAAAATTGTTTGTTTCACTTTATCTTGCTTTTTATTTCACGATATCTACTGCATTATCAATATATTTTACTTTAACTTAATACTAATTCTTATAAAATAACAACATAAAACCTCTTTAGATTTCCATTTAAATTATATTCCTTTAGTTCTATTGCACTACTAAAATAACTTTACCATTATTTCTTAATATTATTATTCTAATTTCTATCCTATGTCTATACATAGCAATATATATATATATATATATATATATATATATATATATATATATATATATATATATACTCAACTGATAACTACAAAAGATACATATAGTCACCGTCTGTTAAGTTGAACCATTTAAATCATTTACATACCAATAGATTAGGTATATAAATTGGCTCTGCTCAATTTACTTTAATTCAGAGCAGCGACAAATTGTATTATTTATGGTTTTCCTGGCGAGGGGGTAGAAAGCACAAGCTGGCAACGCTGCGCACTAATAGAGCGCTGCGAGTTTACTGTGGTTTGACGCGACCTTTGAACCTCTCATATATACATTTTTTTCTTGGTTTACAGTACACCACAGAACACTCCCAATAGAAGTTTCACTTAAATGGAGCTAACCTGAACTTTATGGGGGTGCGTACTTTATCCTAAAGGAAGGACATAGTACAGTAAATTCACATTATTTACAAAATCATGCCGTGACGCTGTGATACACTACAAGCATCTTACCGACAAACTCCTATTACAGCAATAACACGGCAAAAACAAAATTATATTAAAGTACTTCCTAATACCCCAACATAGCAGCATACAATGGTTACTAGTACAGCAAAATGGTAGCATCATTTAATGGCATTATCCCTAACTTGCCTGTACTGGTGTTTCACATGAACCGGAATTTCCTAGTACAATTTTTTTTGTACAGACCGGATCTATTACAAATAAAAATTCACCACTGGAGATATATATGAAATATATTTACCTAGGACAATATTTACTAGTATCTAGCATATCCCATTATTATACTGCATTCTAATATTGGAACGTCCCTATATACCATCGTTAAAAGGGATCTGGTCATAAATATTTAGAAAGGCGGCACATAGTTTCACATAAAGCGGCAGTGTTCATACTATCATGTTTAAAGAGCAACGATGTCAGATCGGTGTGGAGAAAGAGGGTCCACAGAATTTATCATAAAAGAAGGATAGAGTACAGGGAAGAGATATTAAAATAATGTGTAATACCGACAAATATATTGTAATGTATATTTATTTCAACTGCAAGCCATCCTACCGAAATGTGATTCTACGGGATACGGGTACTAACTTCGTCCACTGTTAAAATATTTGCCTAGCATAATATTGATGCCAAACGAGAAATGCTAATACCGGAAAGATCTATTACAGGCAAAATTATATCACAATATTCTTCTAGACAGAGAAAGATACACTAAATGCGTTCTATTGTAAACAGATAATACGAGAGAGAAACAGATGTGGTACAACATACTGTGTAGGATGTAACGGAAGTTGTATCGAGAAATGCCTAGTACACTAATAGCATGGTAAAAGAAATT
>OZ023267.1:88678011-88768011 GCA_964006375.1 Tillus elongatus
TAAGCCAAAGGCTGCGGTGCTATCGGGGCGGCAAAGACGCGGACGAGCACTAAGGGAAAAACCCTGTTTACATAAAATCAATGAAAATGTGGACAAAGAGATACCCAGCGTCATTTTTTATTATGTTCACTTTTTTACATCGCCGGAAACGTATCGCTATTTTTCTGTTTTAAAAGATGAAATTCAATTTTTGATGTGGTCAGACGATAATAATGAAATTAATATAAGAAATTTTTTTCTAATCATGCAAACCTTTTTGATTATTTTATCTTTCAAGTATCTTATCACCGTGTCAAAAATGAACTTCCACTTAATGCGTATCATTTAAATTATTTTCTAAAATATTTTTTGTGTTAAGTATATTTCTATGTGGATTTTTTCCTAATAAGTTTGGGAAAATGTTATATAGTAATTTACTAGAAAAGTTTAAGATGTATAATTTCATGCAATTTATTACTATATGATTAGGATTCCTAATAGACTAATGCACAGTTGTGTTGTGTGTTTTTTATTTACCTACCCTCGGTCTCTTTCCGCGACTATGGCCAATCACCAACAACAGGGAAGAGTTTCACCTCACCAACCGGTAAATTTTGCCAAACTCCTTTCTTTTTGTAAAGAGGATAGGGAGGTGCCAACATGGTATGGACACGGGTCTGAAGGCTTTAAGTCACCTCCGAAGAACAAAGCATGCTCACATTCAGCTTGCTGAAACACTATGGTGCCTTCGGGAGATGTAAAACTATAGTTTGTGCAGTAATGTTTTTTAAGGAAATAAATTTGTTCCTCGCCTCAGCGCGCCCGGATGTCGAATCCAAGCCTTTTGCACAAACAGCTCATGATCTAGCCGTTATTGCACTGAGGCTACTAATGTCAGACAGCTTTGATAAACAATAATCAGGTAATTGGTAGTTACAATTCATTACTCACTGATTATTACTTATGTTGCACAAAAACAAATGTGCTCTTTTTTTATTCTGTGAAAAATTGTTAATTAACCAAGAACATATTTTTTGGTGCAACAAATCTAATAATCATCATTAATTTTATTTTATTAGTTGATGATTGTTGGACAAAACTTTGTGCAACCGGCAGATGACGTTTTTGGTAACACTTCTGTTTTCCAAGTAATACAGCGAATAAATACATTTGGTCTTGTTTGGTGTTCCAAAAACAATTTCAATAGACTTAGAGAGGTCTACAGGCAGCGAAATTGACCGCAAAGGCGAGTTAAGTAAAAAAATTCTTAGGAATTTCTATCCTAAATATACAATTTCTAGAATAGTATTTTGCTAAAATAAGCAGCTAATGAAATGTGTAAATATTTTATATCATAGTATAATAGTATTTGAATGGAACTACGTGTAATAAGTGGCCATTTTCTAGGAAGTAAAAGTGCCAGGTGGTCGGTATTGGTCATTTTAGAAATAATGATCACATGAATGTAGCCCGTGATTTTTTTTGTGTTTTTTAATCAGTCACAAACACACACCGAAAATTGTAGTATATTAATAATATAAAATATATAAAATAAATGTCAGTGTTCTTTAAACATATTTATGGGAATGCATATAAATATGTCTCTGCACACATGCGTGCGTGTGTGTGCAAGATGTGTGTTTTTGGATAAGAAAAAAAATGCCCGTTTTAAGTTTAGAGCCATATAGACCACTGTGGCTAAATACTTAAAGAATTAATAACATGCCCAGCAAAAAAAATTTGCAGAGCAACTTTTTCACAATATGTACTTATATATTTCGATATCATAATTATTTGACTACGTAATATTCTTATAACTGTATTGAAATTTGTATTGAGATACTTAATAAGTAGTAAATTTTTTTAGTTAGTTTTATTAACAATACTAATTGACATGAGTTACTTCAAATTGATCACTGTTCAATATTTATTGGAATACGTATTTGGTATCAGAGTGAAGATCTAAGTAAAACAGATTATTTTTCTTTGGAAACAATATTTTATTGTATTTTATCTGAATTTTTCTGAAAAGACTTTAAGAGTTATAATACTATTAACTTTGCAGTTTCTTGTTATTCAATAAAAGTTAAACTGACTAGTTTATAGAAAAAATAATTAAAAAAGCTTAAAAAAGTGGCATTGATTAATTGTCCTCAAGGTACTGCTTGTAGGAAACGTTTGTCCCATAGGCCTACTTTCTGCTCTCTTAATATGCCTTTATTTAAACGTGCCTATTAACATATATCACTTGAAACATATTTTAATAATGAATTATAAAATTTGACAGTTTCCGAAGAAGAGAATGTGCTCGTATTTCACTTCGATAGGGTGCCCGATTTTCGAGAAAACCCATTTTGAAAATTATGTCATATGCCATAAAATATTAGAGAACGGATTGTAACTTGTATTTATCCTTTTTGAAATTTCATTTAAAATTATTATATTTCATAAATATCCTCCAGCTGGTGTCTATAAGTGTAAATCAAGGTAAAATTGAGTTACATTGTATAGAAAACAAAACTCTCATATTTTCAATTAGCAGGCCATAGAATACAAATGTAAGACTAAGGGCATGCACAATAAGCCAAATGTTGCAGCGCTATCGGGGCGGCAAAGCTGCGGACGAGCCCCGAGGGAGAAAAAAAATAGTGATATTGATTTTAACTAAGTATTCTATGATCAAAACTAAGACAGAATAATCGTATAAACAAGTTCAGAAAAAAAAACTACTCAAAAAACAGACATTGGAAAACTAAGTTACGTGGCCAGTCTTAGGACAAAAGTGAAAAATGTTTGAAAAAACAGATATTCGGTTCTAAAATGCAACATTTAGTTTTTAACTTTATTTTTATTGGGTCACTTAGTGTGTGGTACATTTATTCGGTTTCAGTTCAGTGTAAATATAAATAAAGTCATAGATTTTTTTTGAAACAAACAAACAGCACGACCTAATGCTTTGGTCTCTTCACCGATCTGGCATCGTTGCTCTTCAAACATGACAGTATTCGATTTATGACATGATCCCTTTTAACGGTGGTGTATATAGGGACGTTCCAATATTAGAATGCAGTATAATAATGGGATATGCTAGATACTAGTAAATGGTGTCCTAGGTAAATATATTTCATATATATCTCCAGTGGTGTATTTTTATTTGTAATAGATTCGGTCTGTAGAAAAAAAACTGTACTAGGAAATTTCGGTTAATGTCAAACAGCAGTACGGGCAAGTTAGGGATAATGCAATTAAATGATGCTACCATTTTGCTATACTAGTAACCATTGTATGCTGCTATATTGGTGTATTAGGAAATACTTTAATATAATTTTGTTTTTGCGGTGTTATTGCTATAATAGGAGTTTGTCGGTAAGATGCTTGTAGTGTATGACAGCGTCACGACATGATTTTGTAAATAATGTGAATTTACTGTACTATGTCCTTCCTTTAGGATAAAGTACGCACCCCCGAGAAAGACCGAAGCTTTAGGCCGTGCTGTTTGTTTCAATAAATATCTATGACTTTATTTATATTTACACTGAACTGGTCGTTGGCAAGCAAGTTTTTAAGTATTAAGAGCGTGCATATTAAAATAATAACATATGAAGATTTGTATGTAAATAAGTACAGTAAATAGATTTTTTATACTAAAAACAACATAACTCTTTTATGATACACATGAATAGGTTATCAAATCCATGAATTGGTTTTGCTTAGAGCTTTAATTTTATACCAAATACATGTACCAAACACATTTTTCACTTTTGTCGTAAGACTGGCCACGTGACTTAGTTTTCCAATGTCTGTTTCTTAAGTACTTTTAAAAAATGGAAATTTCGTTAAATATATTAATTAAGCTTAAGTAGATTATGGCATTTTATTCATATAACTCGAAACATATTTAGAAATTTACCAAATTTAAGAAAATGAACCAGTCCTAATCTTGATAGTTTTTTAAATTTAGCATTATATGTCTTATTGACTTTAGTCACTCCAATTTCAATCATTTTGTCCTTATTTTAGTGAATTTTCTTTATAAAAAATCACTATTAAGGAGATCCCGACTTTTGAGTTTTGAAAAAATTTCTTCAAATTAGCGCTAATTAGGCCCCCTAGAACACATATCCGGGGTAAGTTAAAATTTTTATGTGTTTATATGTATGTATATATATATATATATATATATATATATATATATATATATATATATATATATATATATATATATATATATATATATATATATATATGTATGTATGTATGTATGTATGTATCACACCTATAACTGAAAAAATAATGGGCCGATTGGGATTAAATCGGATGAGTTTATCGTTTAATGGTATCTAATTTGTGTCGGATTTTCGTAAAAAATCAATAAAGCTCAATATATCCGTTATTATACAAGATACAAAAAAAATGTATACACTAATTATAGGGTGTCTTGAGCTACATCTTAAAACAATATTTCTACAATCACAGGCTGGCCCATAAGTCGATGGTGATACAAATTTTCTTTTTTTTTAAATCGATTACCCCGTTTTGCATTTTTGCATTTTCCATCGAAATATAATGTATGTTTGTAAGCAATTCGGGACGCAGCAAGTGCGTTATGGTAGCGAATTTTCATTAAATGCCTCAATTTTGAATACCTCAATTTGTTATTAACCAATAAGGTTGACCAAGAAACCAGTTTGTTCGGGAACACTTTAAGTTTACTTTCGGAAATTTTTCTACATTTTCAAACAATAAAGTTATTTGTGGCACATTGTTTCTACTATATAGGTTATACTGATAACCAAATGCCTACTTTTAGAAAAACACACATATTTGTTATTAAAAACATTTTAATGAAAATTCACTACCATAACGCACTTGCTGCGTCCAAACTTTTATATATATATATATATATATATATATATATATATATATATATATATATATATATATATATATATATATATATTTATATATAACTCAAAATATAATGGGCCGATTTTGATAAAATTTTCTGAGTACCATTTTTTTGCAAGTGGCTTGGATAAGATTTTTATCCAGGAAAATCGGTCCACGTTTTCCCGGAAATTTTTGTGTTTTCTTTCGGAAACAATTTATATCTCCGGAAATGACAAAGAAAGGGCAACCAAATTTGGTATGCGGGTTTGGATTATAAATAGTGACCCACCCAAAAGAGCTAACAACGAGGCAAAAAGTTTAGCCTTGTCCAGGGCGGTAGAAATAATTTAATCCCCTGAGACAAGAGGTGGAAACGTGCTCTTGCAGAAATTATTCCCAATAGATTTAGCAAGTCCAGAAGGGTTTGCCGCCGCTGGACCTTAAGAGGACTTTCTTTTTGATGTGGTTATTAAAAGAGTTTTT
Organism: Tillus elongatus; assembly: GCA_964006375.1. NCBI lineage: Eukaryota > Metazoa > Arthropoda > Insecta > Coleoptera > Cleridae > Tillus > Tillus elongatus. The sequence goes on from OZ023267.1 coordinate 88,683,364, forward strand.
TGCCTCAGAAAGAATGCGGACATACCGGTTTCTTGCGTCGTTAAATGCTTGACGGTTTTCTTGACTGGGATTGTGTAGAAGCGTTTTGTGAGCTTTGACCTTTTCAAGTCTGGCCTTGTCATAGGATTTAGAGAACCAGGGCTTTTGAGTGGCTGCAGAGGTTTTCTGTGCACGTGGAATAAATAATTCCATGCCAGCTTGGATAATTTCGGTGACGTTTTGTGAGATATCAGAGGGGTCAGGATGAGAGAAGCAGACATACGTCCATGGAAATGAGGAAAAGTAATCCCGCATTTCGTCCCAGTTCGCGGAGTTGTAGTGCCAAATGATATGTGGGTGTGATGACTGTGTGACCTCGGGTTACATTGCGCAGGCAGCAGTGACAATACCGTGGTTTGAGCGACCAAGGGGGGGCGGTGACTGATATGTTATAGCAGTCAGGATTTGTAGTAAGAAGGAGATCCAAAGGATTTGAGCTGTGTTGGGATGCGAGGAAAGTAAGTAGGTTGCTGAACCATATTGGCTAAAGAATTGCTGACTGCAAAGGCCTCCGCTCCTCTTCCTCGTGAATCGGTTTTTGAAGATCCTAGCCATTCCTTATTATGGACATTGAAGTCACCAAGAATAGTGACCTCGGAGGAATGATATTCAGAAATCAGATGGTCGGTTTTTTCAGAAAGGTAGTCAAAGAGCTGGACAAAGTTGTTGTCAGAAGCTGACCGGTAAATGCAACAGATGAATTTAGTTGCAGCCCCGAGAGAGAGTTTTATCCATAGTATGTCTTTTCTTCCAGCTTCTAAATTGGGGAGTCTGGTGCAGGGTAGATTGCTACGGACGTAAGCGCACACGCCTCCATGCAATCTAAAGGAAGTAAGGAGCTCATACCCCGGGAAATTAAGGTGATTAGTGGCTGTTTTGGCACTGATTTGACTTTCGGTGAGGAAGGGGAGTTGGGGCCTATTAGCCTGGAGGAAATGGTGGACGGAGTTCAGGTTAGATTTGAGGCCACATATATTCGAGAAGGATATGTTAAATCTTGATGCTGGCGCCCCCTGTACATCCCTCTCCCGGAGATCCGAATGGAGGGGTATTTTACCTCCGGAATCTTTTGTACAAGGAGGAGCCATCATCATTTTTGCTTATAAGGGAAACCGACTCATACACCAGAACCGAAAACATCCGTTGGGTCTTTACCGGGCCCCTTGATGTAAGTGGTGGTACCTCCTCGGGCGTGAAAAAATCCTTTACTGTCACGTAAAGGAAAAATGCACCACCACCTATACCATTAAACGATAAACTGTATAGTTAAAAGGGTCTATTTGAAATGAATTTTCTGGAAACATTTTAGTAAGATGAAGGACAATGACGGTTGAAGCTAGGACTTCAGACTTTTTTTTTTTGTTCCCTCAGGGCTCGTCCGCGGCCTTGCCGCCCCGATAGCACCGCAACCCTTGGTTGATTGTGCATACCCCTAGTTTTACTCCACCCATTCCAAAATCACTGTGCCTTGAACTAGTCTGCACAGCGATTGGTAGGGTGAAGTTTTATATTGCTCTGTCTCCGGTCTAGAGTGACCGTAGATCAGTTGTCTTTTCCGGTCCAGAGCTATACACTCGCACAAGATGTGCTGGGCTGATTCCTCCCCCTCGCCGCAGAGTCTGCATGCGAGGTCCCCTTCGAACCGCCCCATTTTATGTAGGTGTTTCTTGACGGCCATGTGTCCCGTCAAGAGACCTGTTGTGTTTCTGAGCTGTCCTCTGCTAAGGTTTAGCAGCTCCACAGCTCTCTTTGAACTGGGTCCGTCAATTATTGACTTCCCATGTCTGAGCCCTGGACAGTCCGCCCAGTACACCTTGTGTTGGTTTCTGACCCAGGACTTAATGGCTCCCCTGGCAGTGCTCTTTGACACGCCCAGAGCCGGTTCTGGTCCCATAAATGGTTCTGCTGACCCCCTCTTTGCGAGACTGTCAGCTTCTTCATTGCCTTTGACCCCCCGAGTGACCCGGCACCCAGATGAGGGTCACCTCATTCTGCCCAGCCAGGTCGCTCGTCTCGTCTCGGCACTCACTCACCAGCCAGGAATTTACCCGTGGGCTACTTAGTGCCTTAAGGGCTGCCTGGCTGTCTGTGGCTATGAGGATCCGCTTGTTGGTGTAGCCCCTCCTCTTGTTCTCCCGCACACAGTGCAGGATGGCGTACATCTCGGCCTGAAACACCGTTGCATGGGCTCCGAGGGAAATACTGTGACTTACCCTCGGTCCTTCCGAGTAAACACCTGCCCCCGTCCCACGCTCCCCGCCAGATCCGTCCGTGAACCAGACGAGCGCGTCCCGTGGTATGCCCGGTGTCTCCTCCCGCCATGCCCCGCGATCAGGGATTTCCACTGTGAAGTTGTTTTCCCTGCACATTCGCGGGCTCGCGAAGTCTGACCTCATTTCAAGCATGGGTTCCTTCACGATCTCCTGAATTTTGCAGTGGCCCCTGAAGCCTGGGTTGATCTTCAGTCTACCATTGCAGGCTAGTCTGTATAGTCCTAGCCTGGCCTCTCCCATAATAACGAAGTGTAGGGGGGGTAGATCCAGCAACACCTCCATGGCGGCTGTTGGGGTTGAAGACATGGCCCCTGTGATGCCTAGGCAAGCCATCCTTTGGATCTTGCCTAGTTTTTGTTTGGCACTGGATTGTGTCACCTTAGGCCACCAGACCAGTGCCGCATATGTTAACGATGGTCTGACCACCCTTGTGTACAGCCAGTGGGCCATACTAGGTCTTAGTCCCCACGTTTTTCCATATAGCCGCCTAGTGACCGCTAAGGTCATGACTGCCTTACGCAGTATTTTTCCAATGTGACCATTCCAGGTTAGCTTAGAGTCCAATACGACCCCAAGATATTTTACCTCCCTGGCCATTGGAACGCTCCTACCGTATAGAGTGAGAGTTCTGTGGCTTTCACACTTCCTCCTCCTCGTAAACGGCACGACGGTTGCTTTCTCGGGGCTCACCCCGAGCCCTTGATCAACCGTCCACCCTTCCACCACTTTCAGTGCAGTCTGCATACGCTCCCACACTGCCTGTGTGACCTTTCCTCGGACTATGATGACAATGTCGTCCGCATAGCCCTGTACCTCATACCCCCCTCCCGAGAGCCTCCCCAGCAGGCCGTCCACGACTAGACACCAGAGCAAGGGAGACAGAACGCTCCCCTGCGGACACCCCGCCGCGACCCCCGCCAGCAGAGTCCCTCCCGCGAGTGAGGTGAACACCGCCCTGTCCCTGAGCATGGAACCGATCCACCTGCAGCAGGTCTCCTCTATTCCACGCTCCCGGGCAGCTGCCAGAACCGATCCGAACGAGGTGTTGCTAAAGGCCCCCTCTATGTCTAGGAAGGCCCCCAGCGCCACCTCCTTGTTCTCCAGCGTATTCTCCAGTTTCAGCACCAGTTGGTGCAGTGCTGTTTCTGTTGAGAATCCTGCTCTGTATGCATATTGTCCGCAGTGTAGAGGATATGCTTCCAGTACACCGCCCCTAATGTGCCGGTCGAGCAGTTTTTCCACTGTTTTCAGCAAGAAGGACATGAGACTTATTGGCCTCAGGGACTTTGCCTGGTCTGTTGGATGCCCAGGTTTAGGAATAAATACAACCCTGGCCAGTCTCCATGCCCTCGGAATGTACCCCAGAGCCAGGCTGGCCCTCATAATGAGGGTAAGCACCGGCGCCAGTATATCTATCCCCTGTTGGAGCATGATGGGCATTATTCCATCAAATCCCGGCGATTTGTATGGCTTAAAGCTGTTAATGGCCCATCTGATTTTGCTCCAGGTAACCACCTCTTTAGCGACTGTCCAGTCTACTCTAGATGCCCGCCTATAAGGCGCCTCTATTTCTGAGTGTTCCCAGTCCGGAGGTGATTGGTTTATTATGTTACAGCCGGGGAAGTGCGTCTGGAGTAAAATTTCCATAGTTTCCTCCCCCGAGCTTGTAAAGCCTCCCGTGGGTGTTCTAAGGGAGCCTATGTTAGTCTGAGGGCCCTTAGACAGGATCTTGTGTAGTCGAGCACTCTCGGACGTGTTTTCCACTTCTTCGCAGTGCCTCCTCCACGACTCCTTCTTGGCGTCCCTCAGTCTTTTGTTATAGGTCGATAGGGCCTGTCTATATTCATCCCATGCTCCCGACCTTTTGGCCGCGTTAAACAGCTTACGAACCTGCGTCCTCCTTTGCCTGAGGTCCTCGTTCCACCATGGGACGTTCCTGGTGGACACCCTCATTTTCAGGGGGCAGTTGGCGTTATAGGCCGAGGTAATTGCGTCTCGCAATTGGACTGCTGCAATCTCGAGGTCTATTGAATCCCTTATGGCCCTCTCAACCCCCCGCAGTTCCACAGCTAGGTCTGCCCTGTAGGCTTCCCAGTCCGCCTTGCGGGGGTCCCGGTACCATACCGTTTCTCTTTCGACTTTGGCGATTTCAAACCGGATGTATCTGTGGTCTGAGCTACTCACTTCCCCAGACACAGCCCAGCTTTTAACAAAGTCACCCAGAAACTGGGTGGAAACTGTTAGGTCTAAAACTTCCTCACGCCGTGTTGTGACGAATGTCGGTTTATTACCTCTATTCAATATGTCTAAATTAAATTTCATAAAGAATTGTAAAAGTGCCTCACCCCTAGAGTTTGTGTCCGAGCTACCCCACAACTCATGGTGCGCATTCGCATCCATGCCGATGATGGTCTGCCATCCACCTGCTCTGCTACCCACCATCAGCTGCTCCAATTCGTTGGGTGGAGGAGGGTCCGTGCTGTCCCCTGGCAGATAGGCTGACGCGACAGTAATGTCCCTCAGCCCATCCGCTCCTCCACATCGGATTTTGATCGTTGCCAGGTCCCTGGAACAGAAATTCATTAGAGGGAGAAACTCTATCCCTTCCCTGACAAAAATGCAGGCCCTCGGATTCTCGCTGGACCTGCTGTAGATGAGCTTTCCATTAGCTCCGCCGAGTCCCTTGATCTCTCCTTTGTAGGAGTACGGTTCCTGGATGAGGGCCACATCCGTGTTCCTCAGAGCCATTAGTAGTCCGGCCGTGGCTGCCCTACTGTGTTGGAGGTTGACCTGAAGGAACCTAAGTCCCATTAACCCTTAATTGCTTCCCCAGTGGGCGGAAGCTAACCCTTCCCATGCCCCAGAATGCCTTGAAGGAGGTTCCTTCAAGGGCTCTGTAAGATGTCGGGTCGATCGAGAAGGCGAGCGTCTGTCCTTTCTCCTCTGCCTTCCTGCTTAGAACCGACCAGTGTTGCGTCCCCAGTTCAGGGTTCTGGATCTTAAGTCTGCTGATCACCGTCTCCTGCGGGACGGTGTCAGGGATCCGTACGAGGACCTTGCGTCTCTTTGGGAGTTCCTTGGGCTCGACGGCTGTCAAGTCCGCCCCCTCCCAAATCTGACCGAGGCCCCCGATCGTTTTCCGCAACCAGTCCCGCGACTGCGGGCCGGCACAGGTTATCCAGAGGATGCCCCCCGTCAGGCGCGTCCGGTGGAACTGAGGCGGGCTCTCCCCTTCCTGAAGAGAGTCCACTGCAGCTACCACCGCAGCCTGGATCAGGTCCGCCTTCCCCTGGTCTAGCGTGACCTCAGGATGGCGTCTGTCAATCACCGCCATCCCGAGGCCCTCCGCAGCCTCCCTGTAAGAGCCAGTCTGCGCCGGTGTTCCGGCCTTAGTTCCTTTGGGAGGTCTGTCTGTAGTAGGCGTGCTAGAGCCAGAGCGCGGCGTCTTCCGACTCGCACTCTCCTCTTGCGCCTTTACAGGCACCCTGGCCCTTTTGGAACGTCTGTCTGTAGTGGGCGTGCTAGAGTTCGAGCGCGTCCTCTTCTGACCCGCACTCCCCTCTTGCGCCTTTACAGGTTTCTCGACCGTCCAGGTCCCGGCCGCCATTTTTTGCGCCCTCCGGAGCTTCTTTCTTTGCGCCCCGGAAAGACGCTTGGACTGCCGGGGCAGTCCCTCTACTCTAACAGTAGAGTCCTCACTGGTGGAGGGGCCCCCGGAGTCCGCGGAGCTCGCCGCCCTCCGGTGGGACCCAGCCTCCAGCTTGGGTGTCGGGGACAGGTCTCTGGCCGAAGCTACCCCCTGATCCCCCGTATCTACGCCGGTCGTGGGACCTCCAGAGTCCGCTGCCGCACCCTGGCTCGTCTCCGTTTCCGGGATAGACTCAAGGCTCAAGTCTGTAGCCGGAGCCACTCCTCGAGCCTCATTGGTTTTGGTTTTATATGTATTTATAATCTTCATGTTGTTCCCACGAGAATGGGGGAAATACTGTCCACACCATCAGAACCCCCTGTGTGGTGCAAGGCGGGTTACTCTGGAGGGTTGCCTGGTACTCCAGAGGTTCCGTTCACGACACCATCGCCCTGGTGCCATCCATCCATAGGCACGGGTCACGTGACACCGTAGATTGGGGGAGTTTAGTTCGACCTCCTTGTCTAGATCCGTCATGTTTAGTTATTAGCAGGGTCACCTCGTGCAGGATGCGGATTTTTACCGCGCATGACGGTCTTGGGGAAAGCTTCATCGGGAGTTTATGTTGTTATTTCCACTTCCTCAGCTTGCCCCCTGGAGTCCTTTGGCCCGCGACTCCTTAACCCCGGACTTCAGACTTTGTAAAACATTCTTCTTGAGACATTTTCTTTCCATAGCTCGTATTAGTTTCAGGTTCTTTGTCTAAATGTTTAAATGTCTAAAATTTTGACGTTTTAAATCGTGACTTTCACGTTCTGAGGAAAACCCCAATTTATTTTTCTTTAAATGCCTAGTTAGATAATTATGTTATATACTATAAATCGACGTTATATACTATAAATCGACGGTAACCTTTATGTGTGCATTTTTTAATTAATTTAAAGAGATCCGATTTCATTAAAGTTCATAGTCTGGTGTATTAAAATTGCTGAGGTTCAAAGTTTTGTAAAAATTAAACTTAAAATTGAGTTTCATATCAGAGGCAGCCATACTGTCATCATGTCAAGTGTTATACCTTGTGGAGGGCTGTAGCTAGCTCATGTAGAGCTCTTTTAGACCAGGAGTCTGTAATGTGTGCGCTTAAATGGCCCTCCTCACACTGGACTGGATCAGGCGACACATTCAGTATTGCAATACCAATTTTCTCCATCCCACCTTCTAAGCCACCGGATACAAAATCTGTATCTCGCACAGACATTTCTAAAAGGTTATATTTACCTCTTCAAACACGATTACTTTTTGGAATGGCAGGCGACCCTCTAATATTTATTTTATTCATTTAGTATAGTGGGCTGGTGAATTAGAAGACCGAAATTATTTATATGGATAGCATAATTTTGTATACCGACAACATTATAGCTTAGCCATATAATTATGAATAATTAATAAAATCTGTCCATGACCAATGCTGCGCGCTCGCTGTGACAAACAGTGTATTGAAAATTTGGACCGTAGTCCTCGCCTGCAAGAGCTCTTGTGAAGCTTTTTTTCTGAACTTGTTTATACGATTATTCTATCTTAGTTTTGATCATAGAATACTTAGTTAAAATCAATATCATTATTTTTTATCCCTCGGGGCTCGTCTGAGGCTTTGCCGCCCCGATAGCACTTTGACTTATTGTGCATGCCCTTAGTCTTATATTTGTATTCTATGGCCTGCTAATTGAAAACATGAGAGTTTTGTTTTCTATAAAATGTAACTCTATTTTACCTTGATTTACACTTATAGATACCAGCTGGAGGATCTTTATAAAATATAATAATTTTGAATGGAATTTAAAAAAGGAAAAATGTGATATATTTAGGATAGAAATTCCTAGGAATTTACTTCTTTTTTTTTACTTAACTCGCCTTTGCGGTCAATTTCACTGCCTGTAGACCTCTCTAAGTCTATTGAAATTGTTTTTGGAACACCAAACAAGACCAAATGTATTTATTTGCTGTATTACTGGGAAAACAGAAGTGATACCAAAAAAGTCATCTCTTATCCCAGTTGCACAAAGTTTTGTCCAACAATCATCAACTAATAAAATAATAAAATTAATGATGATTATTAGTTTTGTTGTACCAAAAAATATGTTCTTGGTAATTAACAATTTTTCACAGAATTAAAAAAGAGCACACTTGTTTTTGTGCAACATAAGTAATAATCAGTGAGTAAGGAATTGTAACTACCAATTACCTGTATTTGTTTATCAAAGCTGTCTGACATTAGTAGCCTCAGTGTCATAACGGATAGAGCATGAGCCGTTTGTGCAAAAGGCTTAGATTCGACATCCGGGCCCGCTGAGGCGAGGAACAAATTTATTTCCTTAAAAACATTACAGCACAAACTATAGTTTTACATCTCCCGAAGCCACCATAGTGTTTCAGCAAGCTGAATGTGAGCATGCTCCGTTCTGCGGAGGTGACTTAAAGCCTTCAGACCCGTGTCCATACCATGTTGGCACCTCCCTATCCTCGTTACAAAAAGAAAAGAGTTTGGCAAAATTTACAGGTTGGTGAGGTGAAACTCTTCCCTGTTGTTGGTGATTGGTCAAAGTCGCGGAAAGAGACCGACGGTAGGTAAATAAAAAACACACAACACAACTGTGCATTAGTCTATTAGGAATCCTAATCATATAGTAATAAATTGCATGAAATTATTCATCTTGAACTTTTCTAGTAAATTACTGTATCAACATTTTCCCAAACTTATTAGGAAAAAATCCACATAGAAATATACTTAACACATAAAAAATATTTTAGAAAATAATTTAAATAATACGCATTCAGCGGAAGTTTATTCAGGGTGATGCTAAGATACTTGACCGATCAAATAATCAAAAACGTTTGCATGATTAGAAAACAATATCTTATATTAATTTCATTATTGTCGTCTGACCGCATCAAAAATTGAATTTCATCTTTTGGAGAAATAGCTACGACGGCGTTCTGGGGTCACGTTAAAAAATATTTTCTAATAATTCTGAAATAAAAAAGTCAGAATTCTGAGATAAAAAAGTCAGAATTCTGACATAAAACTTAGAATTCTGAGAGAAAAAGTCAGAATTCTGAGATATAAAAGTCAGAATTCTGACATAAAAACTCAGAATTCTGAGATAAAAACTCAGAATTCTGACATAAAAAGTCGGAATTATTCGAGAGCTATACGACAGCATCCAGGTGGTGCCACTTTCAAAACGTTTACCTAGTGACTATTGTTGTGTAATTAGGTAGGTAGCTCTGCCTGTGCCGGTTTTATAGTTAGTTGGTGGAAACAAAATTGGTTCATTGACTATTATTCTCGTTGCGTTAATAGAATAGTGCATAGGTGCATATATTATGATTTTACAAATTATGTACGTAAATAAGTCGCGCGCGCGCGCGCGCGCGCGCGCGCGTGTGTGTGTGTGTGTGTGTGTGTGTGTGTGTGTGTGTGTGTGTGTGTGTGTGTGTGTGTGTGTGTGTGTGTGTGTGTGTGTGTGTGTGTGTGTGTGTGTGTGTGTGTATGTGTGTGTGCGTGTGTGTATGTGTGCGCGCGCGCGCGCGTGTGCGTGCGTGCTGCGTGCGTGTGGGGGGGGGGGGGGGTTGCGCGCGAGCGCGTGCGTGTGTGTGTGTTGCCTTTTCCGACCAATTTCTTTCAGCAAGCATTTCTATTCTGTCACCTCTTCTAACACACTTTTTTATTCGTGTTTCTATCGGTGTACCTTGTTGTCTTTGTCATTTTGCTTAATGTCCACATTTAAAAAGCTTCTATTCCCTTAGTGTCCTGCTTAGTTAACACCCACCCCGTCATTATAATACTCCATACGCATGACTTGATAAACTTCTATGTACGTACATAATTCTATATCATTAACCCTGCGTTAGACCTAACATTGTTCAAAAATAAATATCAAGACTCCTTGCGGCTTTGTCCTTAACCTTTCTCCTTGTATAAATATATATATATATATATATATATATATATATATATATATATATATATATATATATTTGTGTGTGTGTGTGTGTAATGTACATTCTTGAAATGACTTTCTCTTTCTTGTGTTTTGAATTGTCTAATTTTAATCATAAAAATAATAAGAAGGCAATTAATTCAGCATTAACAAATAACGTGACTTTCTAAAATAGTACTATTTTTAAGGTTCACGTTATAAGCAAACGGTTCTTACATTATTTTCTGGGTGAATAATTCAATTAGTTGAAACATTTTTTTTTTTTACAATTTAATAGTCTAACTATGTTACATATTTTATTGTTACCTCTAAAAAAATACACACTATAACAATTTCTAAGAAATATAAAGAAAGTTATTTTTTCTTCGTGTTCTGATTGACATTGCAGAACCTGCATGTGTAGGGAGTCAGATTTGTTCGGAATTTATTTGACAAAAGTTGGGGATAGACTGGCAGTAGCTAGAGTATTATTTTTATTATTAAAATTGGACAATTTAAAACACAAGAAAGAAAGTCATTTCAAGAATGTACATTATATATATATATATATATATATATATATATATATATATATATATATATATATATATATAAAAATTATCATAAATCTATGGAAAAATGTTGGGTGAATCTTGATATTTATTTTTAAACAATGTTACGTCTAACGCAGAGTTAAGGTTATGATTTTTTCTCCAAATATACTTCTTATTCTTATCCAAAATTGAGTTTAGTTTGGTTCTGAAGGGGGAGGTTTATCAAGTCATAAGTATGGAGAGTTATAATGGTGAGGTGGACGTTGACTAAGCAGGACACTAAGGGAATAGAAGCTTTTCAACTATGGACATTGAGCAAAATGACAAAGACAATAAGGTACATCGATAAAAACACGAATAAAAAAGTGTGCTAGAAGAGGTGACAGAATAGTAATGCTTGCTGAAAGAAATTGATAGGAGAAGGCATAATATATAAGACATATTTTAAAACATCTTTCTGATAGTTTTATTTGAAATATATATACCTAGACAAAACCGAAGAGGTAGATCAAAAGTAAAGCTTCTGGGAACATGGTACAATATTGATTGAAGGTGGAAGCTACACTGAATTAAAATATGCTGTTACAGAGGGAGAGTCACGATTGCGACGGATGGTATCGCATTTCGATTGTGATAATGATGGTTATCGAGCAACAAAAACAAATCATCACACAACAACAAACTTACGTTCATCTCATGGTTATTTATTTATGCGGGCCTCGGTAGTTCAGTAGTAAGAACGTGTGCCCCTGAACCGAAGGGTACTTGGTTCGATCCCAGGGTTCTCCTTTCACTTTTTCAGTACATACTGTAACATTAACATCAACCGAAGTTGTGGCATTATATTCGAGAAGGTTGAATGTCTGCACGTTCCGCCCTTCGGAGGGGGCGTAAAGCCGTCGATCCCCTGTGCGATGCGATGTTGGGCACGTTAAATATTCCTACTATCTTTGCGGAACGGCAGGGTTCGCCAAAATTTCCAGGATAGCGAGGTGAAACTGCTCCCTGGTGTCGGTGATTGACCATAGTTGCAGAAATAGACCGACGTTAAAGATACAAAAGTACAAACATATTTATTTATAAACTTCTAAGGCTGACTTGACTTTAATTCAGCTAAAGTTTCCATGGTATAATGCACCTATGCACTATGCATTATTCTATTAACGCAACGAGAACAATAGTCAATGAACTAATTTTCGTTCCCTCTAGTTTGTAAACCATCAACTAACTGTAAAACCGACACAGGCAGAGCTACCCGCCTAATTACACATCAATAGTCAATAGGTAAACGTTTTGCAAATGGACGCTGTCGTATGAAGCTCTCGAATAATTCTGACTTTTTATCTCAGAATTCAGAGTTGAAAAAGTCAGAATTCCGACTTTTTATGTCAGAATTCTGACTTTTTTATCTCAGAATTCTGACTTTTTTATCTTAGAATTCTGACTTTTTATGTCAAAATTCTGAGTTTTTATCGCAGAATTCTGACTTTTTAGCTCAGAATTCTGACTTTTTTTATCTCAGAATTATTAGAAAATAATTTTTTAACGTGACCCCAGAACGCCGTCGTAAATAGCGATACGTTTCCGACGATATAAAAAAGTGAGTATAATAAAAAATGACGCTGGGTATCTCTTTGTCCACATTTTCATTGATTTTATGTAAACAGGTTTTTTTGCCTTAGGGCTCGTCCGCGTCTTTGCCGCCCCGATAGCACAGCAGCCTCTGGCTTATTGTGCATAGGTGAACAGGTACTACCCGATATTATCTATGATATCTCTCTTGGAGATCATAATATATATCATACATATATAAAGTTTCCTGAAATATTCAATTACCATTTTTATAACTATAGCGTTTTTAAGTCATACTTAATAATCATTATATAAGAACTGGTGATGCAAATACATTTTGCTTAATATTATCCATATTACTTAAACATATAAAGTTACAGGGAGTAAAATAATTTCCATTGCGGGTAAAAATTATGAACAGCGGCAACACAGCGGAGTGCCAAGTACATGAATGATAGACTGTTGAGTTGGCCTGTAATAGATCTTTCCGGTATTAGCATTTCTCGTTTGGCATCAATATTATGCTAGGCAAATTTTTAACAGTGGACGAAGTTAGTACCCGTATCCCGTACAATCACATTTCGGTAGGATGGCTTGCAGTTGAAATAAATATACATTACAATATATTTGTCGGTATTACACATTATTTTAATATCTCTTTCCTGTACTATATCCTTATTTTATGATAAATTCTGTATATACAGTGTGTCCAAGATAAGGAGGGGATAGCATAGGGAAATCGGAAACCGTAAGAGATACAGGGTGGGTTAAATTAGAAAAAAGTTGCCCATTTTAGAGCTCAATTAAACGGTATTTTGAAATTTTGGAAATTCCGATTATTTCCGGAGATATTCGAAAAAAAAACGAAATTCGCCAATTTTGGTTTTATTTTTTTCTGACCTTATTTGAGAAGATATTAAAAAACAAAAAGCACTTTCTCACGTACACTTTTTAAGCTTGACAAGCTGGTGTTTACAGATTTTTAATTCGACGTTTCGTCTCCGAGAAACCATCACCAACTTTATTTTTTTAAATACGGCCCTGCAATTTTTATTTCAAAACTTTAAACCATTTTCAAATCTAAATTAGAGTATGTATAATTTCTAATGGTTTGAATATGTTTTCAGCTTATTTCAGTCATAAAAGATGTTTTTTCAGGAAAAATATTTTGAGTACGGCCCTGAATACTCGAAAAGCATTTATTTCTATAAGTAGTACCTTTTAAAAAGTCAATGAAGATAAAAACGTTTTCAGTAATATTTCTTCGTTATTAAAATGTAACACCGTACACCGTATTATAAGACTAGGTCCTAAACATAGAGGGCTTTGAAAAATAAACAAGTTATCTCTAATGACAATAGAGATCTTTCAACAAATCTAAATGTCAGTGTCAATTACTTCACTTTGTTAAATACAGTTGATTGGGTACAAGCTCTTTCAATTTGTTTAAAAATGGTTGGACATTTTTCTTTTGAGGAAAAGTTCGACATGTTAAAATGTTACATTTTGTGCTATAGTAATACAGGAAAAGCTGAGCAAATGTATTCAAATTATTATCCTGAAAGAGTACAGCCAAATAGAAAGATATATGGAAGAATAGTTACCAATTTATTGCAGTATGGTTCATTTAAGAAACCAATTGTTACTTTCTAGCAAACCATGCACTGAAGTAACTCAAAATAATGTACTGTTAGCTGTAGCACAAGACCCTACAACATCGGTTAGAAATATTGAAAGAGTAACTGGGACTCCAGAATCTACTGCAAATTTTATTTTGCGTAAGAACAAATACCATCCTTACAAATTTCGAATCTGCCAAGGATTACGGCTCGGGGACGATATAAAACGCAGGACATTTTGTGAGTGGTACACTAGAAAATGTCAAGAGGATGAACATTTTGTTAATAAAATATTATGGTCTGATGAGAGTATGGTGACTAACAACGGAATCTTCAACAGGCGAAATACACATTTCTGGTCCAGAAGAAATCCGCGTTTATACAAAACGTCTAAGCACCAACACCGTTTTGGTTTCAACATGTGTTTGGAGATGTTAGGGACACCGATAATTGGGCCATTTTTTTTATCATGGATCACTGACTTCCGACCGGTAACGAAATTTCCTGCAGAATAATTTGGAAGAATGGTTCGATGCTCACTTACCATTAGCAGAAGTCAATAACATCTGGTTTCAACAAGACGGGGCCCCGGCTCATAATTCTAGAACTGTTCAAGAATACCTATCAAACAGGTTTCCTGACAAATGGATAGGTACGCATTCAGATGTTTCTTGGCCTCCACGATCGCCAGATCTAACACCTCTTGACTTCCATTTTTGGGAGTATGTCAAAAACTACGTATACCAACGAAATTTTCACACGGGGGAACGATTACGTCAACTGGTTTTGCAAGCATTGCAAACCATTACACCAGATGCAGTAAACAATGTTTTGGATTCCACAATTAGACGATGTTACCTATGCCTAGAAAATAATGGTGATTTGTTTGAACATCTCTTATGATTAAGGCAGATAATCTATTTACATATAATATTGATTAGTTAATAAGATACCTACATTTCATGAATTTAAGTTATTTTATTGGTTTATTTATGACAAATGTGTTTCTTTTTCATTAATAAGTTTGAAGAATCTTACTGAAAATGTTGTACTTCATTGACATTTTAAAAGGTACGAGCTTAACGTAATAAATGATTTTCGAGTATTCAGGGCCGTACTCAGAAGATTATTCCTGAATAATTTTGTTTTTTGACTGAAACAAGCTCAAAACATATTCAAACCATTAGAAATTATACATTCTCTAATTTAGATTTGAAAATGGTTTAAAGTTTTGAAATAAAAATTGCAGGGCCGTATTTAAAAAAATAAAGTTGATGACGGTTTCTCGGAGACGAAACGTCGAATAAAAAATCTGTAAACACCAACTTGTAGAGCTTAAAAAGTGTACGTGAGAAAGTGTTTTTTGTTTTTCAATATCTTCTCAAATAAGGTCAGAAAAAAATAAAACCGAAATTGGCGAATTTCGTTTTTTTTTCTCGAATATCTCCCGAAATAATCGGAATTTCCAAAATTTCAAAATACCGTTTAATTGAGCTCTAAAATGGGCAACTTTTTTCTAATTTAACCCACCCTGTATCTCTTACGGTTTCCGATTTCCCTATGCTATCCTCTCCTTATCTTGGACACACTATATATATATATATATATATATATATATATATATATATATATATATATATATATATATATATATATATATATATATATATATACATATATATTAATGTTATTTTCAATGGGTACAATTTTAATTTAGGATGATTTTACTTCTATTTGTTGTATTTTAAAATGTAAATAGAAACTTTTATATTGACAGTTTACACACAATGTTTATGTATGACCCTGTAGATTTTATTAATGTATTTGTTTGTTTAATAAATGTTTATGACTGTGGTGTTTTAATTATTTGAGTCCATACCTGTAGATATGTTACATTAAAATTAAGTTTAGTGTAATATTGGTTGCGTATCCCCTTTTATTCCTCAGTCAATTGTAGCAAATATTGATTATTTACTGAAATAAATTTACCTTCTTAATTTACTTACTTCTGTGCCCTGGCTTTCTCTCTTCTCAGTGGTGGTTTCTGTTAATTAGGGGAGAAAAATAGCCTGCTAATATGCAGTTAAAATCCTAAATATGGTTTTGATTATTTATTCCAAAAAAAAATATCTCATTTTTAACTCGTAACAACATTTTATTTTATGAAATTTAAATGCAGTCTGAAATCGGATCCTCTAAAAATCTTAAATTTTACAAACAATTGGTATATTAAAATTAAGTGACAGAAATACAATGTTATAATGTTTGACAAGATTGAAAAATGGCGTTTTATGCTGTAAATTGGAGACTACTCGCGCCCTCTCTCGTTCACACCTTTTACTATAGTGATAATGTAAGTTGGATCTCTTTATATATGTTCAAATTTGAAGCTTCCCACCTATTTCTTATACAAAGACAGAGGTTGACATTATTGCCAGTCTTTAATGCTTGATTTGTAATTCTCTTGATCTGATTTGCATAAATCAATGGATTTTCAAATACCTTTTTTTTCCGTGCTGGAATTGTAGTATGCCTGGATGTGATTATCTTCATATATTGTTATTTTCTATCGTTAAATTGTTACTGTAAACATTAATTCTACTTCTATTACTTGTAGGCACAATACATCTGGTTTTACACACAACATACAAAAAATATTCAAATTCTTTGGAAAGTACAATATGATGCTCTTTATCGCTTCTTAATTCATTAACAACCAACAATCAACAACTGAAAAGCAGAAATCTTCTCCAATTTCATCTGGAACCTCATATCCTGTTTTGTCTTAGAGCATTCTCTCTTGAAATAATTTAATACCTTTTTTGACAGGTGTGCATCTTTGAAAAAGCCCGGGTAAGTTCAAATCTTATTATTCTACATCGCTATTATTAAAATGACATTTGGCATAATCGTACTTCTTAGACAGTAATAAACAATACTAATTTTAAAACACTGACTAACAATAATAGAGAATATGCTTGTATATTAATGGTTTTATTTTGTTTTTATGTTTTAGTGTAAAGAAAAATGTCGAACTATAAGGATATATATATATATATATATATATATATATATATATATATATATATATATATATATATATATATATATATATACATACATACAATTTACAAAGAGCCCATATACATCACGTGTAAACCGTAAGTATTGTACTTGCTACTGACCTGTGGTCCAATTATTGCAACAACGTTGCTAAGATAACCCCCAATATACCTAGGTCTGAATATTTACATAATTCAACAACTAATAGGAGTTTAACGTCATCAAATTAGATTTCCGTAAGGGTTTTCCTTTTTTGTTTTATAGTGAAATTTATATGGAATTTGTATCATGTACACTCTGATGTACTAATAGTTTATAATGTGTAATTTCCCAGCACAATATATATATATATATATATATATATATATATATATATATATATATATATATATATATATATATATATATATATATATATACAGATATATATATATATATATATATATATATATATATATATATATATATATATATATATATATATATATATATATATATATATATAGTGTGTCCCAAACTGGATGGGAATGTATTGCTATCTCCGTTATTATTAGAGATAGGGAGATGGTTCAATAAGCAATATTTTGTAGAATTTCATGCTCGTTCCAAATATGACTTGTATTTTGTCCTGCCTCTTTGCGTTTTCGAGTTATTTTGAAAAAAACAAAATTTGTCGATTTTTTTTTATCTAAGTAGGCCTTGACCTAACATGTCTAAGACTTGCACATTATCAGGACACTTTTTACATAGTAATCTTTTTGTGATATTCTCAACTTTGGATTGTCGATATTCTCAACTTTGGATTGTCATTTGTTTTTGAGCTACAGGTACCAACGTTTGTTTTTATTATGGTACCCATATTAGATTTTTTGCTGATGTGATAGCCTATGAAAAGAGCTTTCCAATGATGTACAACATGCTTGAGAAATCTTGTAATTGCACTGACAATTTGGGAAAACCCGTTTTAAGGATAGTAGGCTATGAAATCCAATACCAGAAAACAAATTACAAAAAAAGTGTTCAAAAAGCAGTAGGCCATGGAGTCTAACAATAGAATTCTACTTTTAACATAATTTTCCGTAATGATTCACGAAAAAAAAATAGGAACTTTGTGCACACCAATGAATCGGCCCATTATTACAAATTATATTTTACATTACAACATTATCCTAAATAATTCTTATATTTTAATTAAATAGGAAAACCTAGTAAATAACTAAATGTACTAACAGAACTCAATAAAAAGCGGATAAATGATTTACGAAGACGCCTTTGAAAATTGTTTAATTTTTAAACTTAAGTCAACTGAAAAACAACAGAAGAAAGTTGCGATGGATATAACACTATGGCGAAAGTTAAAAATACTGTCATTCTTAATTATCTGAACAATTTGAGGTGTATTTAACACATTACTTAAAATTTTGTACTAAATAGTTTGTTTCCTGTTTATTTTAAATATTATTCAACAATATGTTCAGTAATGAAGAATATTTTGAAATGTTGGAATGTTATATTCGTTCTAACCGAAATAGTACAGGCAATAGAGATTTTTTTTCTGCATTAAACTACAGGAGTTATTTTCTTTTGACAGATAGGTTCAGAATTACGTACTGAATGTAAAAACACAAAATCCTTACAAATTAGGAGGGCGGAAGTGCCGCCAACTTGAGAAAAACCGTTTCGGCCTATATCTCCGTAACCGTGCACTTTAGACCAAAAATGGTAATGACCAGATGTGTGTTCTAGGGGGCATAATTAGCGCCTATTTGATTTTTTTCAAAATTCAAAAGTCGGTGTCTCCTCATTAGTGAATTTTTTTTAAAGAAAATGCACTAATATTAATTTGAGAAAAAAAACTTTTAAGTATGAGTTCTAAAAAATTTGTCGATTGAAAAGTTAAGTTATAAGCATTTTATTTCTTAAACAATTATTAACTACGATATAGGTAAAAAAGTCAATAAATGAATGATAATAGTCGTATAAGTTGTAAACGGTGAGTAAAGCAAAAAAAAAATTAACAAGAAAGATTAGAACTGCAATTATCTACAATAAAGGTAATAGCTATTTTTGGCCTAAATTGCACGGTTACGGAGATATAGGTCGAAACGGTTTTTCTCAAATGGCGGCACTTCCGCCCTCCTAATTTGTAAGGATTTTGTGTTTTTACATTCAGTACGTAATTCTGAACCTATGTATCAAAAAAAAACTTCTGTAGTTTAGTGCATTATGGACAAGAGTAACGGGCTCCTCTATTGCCTGTACTAAAATACTGAGGCAGCTTCAAATTCATTTTTTTAAAATTTATTTCAACAACACACCACGAGGGCTTACAGCCTAAATACTATCGTACCGTGGGTGATGACAAGGAGGAAAGAAGCAACTTGTTAATTCTGGACTTGAAGGTTTGGAGGTCCGGAGGAGAAGGAAAAACATGTGCCGGCAAGGAATTCCACAACTTGGAAGTCCTCGGGACAAAAGAGCGGGCATAACAAGATGTTCTATGTCTGGTGACCTGGACAGTAAAAGGGTGCATTCGCTCTGTTCCCCTGGTAGATCTGTTGGGGGCAGCAGGTGGGGGAACTATGGAGGAAAGCTCCTCTGAGCAGTGCCCGTTCAGATATCTATAAAAGAGAGAGAGAGAGGTCACCAACGGCACGTCGGTGGGCAAGGGATGGCAGCCTTTGGGTGAGGGTAGGGTCACCGATGAGACGTATAGCTCTCTTTTGAATGGAGTCCAGGATAGCGAGTGTAGAAGCGGCAGCGGCACCCCAGATGTGGGAGCAGTATTCGAGGTTTGGCCTTATTCATGAAGTATATAAGGTATATAGATTAGCTGGTGAAAATTATTTGCGAGCCCGGAAGAGGAAACCTAATTTTTTCGCGGCCGCTTCTGCAATTGATGTGACATGTTGGTGCCAATTAAGATTTCGATCCACAGAAATGCCAACAAGAGAAAAGGACTCATTACTTTGAATAACTTGGTTGTTCATTGTGATGGGTCTAGGGCTGGTGTATCTCTTGTGAGAAAGAAAGCAAGACTTAGTTTTGGTGGGGTTGAATTGTACAAGATTTCTACTTCCCCAGTCTAATATTTTTGGAGATCCACGGAGACAGAACCCTCCATGAGTCTGCGATCCTCATCTAATTGGGCTAAAGAGACAGGCTTAGAATATTGTATATTTGAATGGAGGGTGCTGTCGTCCGCGTAGCTGTGAACTGGGTTGGATGCGCTCGAGAGGAGGTCATTGATGTGGAGAAGAAACAAAGTAGGGGCTAAAGCTGAACCTTGAGGAACTCCTGCATTAATTGGATACAGTTTAGAGGAATGGCCATCCACAACAACAGATATGCTCCTGTTGGAGAGGAAATTTGCTGTCCACATACAGAGTTTTGGTGGTAGGCCATATGCCGGAAGTTTATTAAGCAGCGCTGCGTGCCAGACCTGGTCGAATGCTTTGGATATGTCTAGAGCAACAATCTGGGATTCACCGTGTTGTTCCATAGACTTGTTTCAAGAATGGGTGACAAAGGAAAGGAGGTCGGCAGGCGATCTGCGCTGACGGAATCCATATCGCCTGTCGTGGATTAGACTGTGTTTTTCAAGAAATTTTAGTAATTCGGTGTTTATATACTTTTCCATCACTTTAGAGACGACTCAAAGGAGAGAAATAGGCCTGTAGTTGCTAGGAAGCGCTTTGGCTCCTTTCTTGAGGATGGGTTGTACTCGAGCAGTTTTCCAGTTACTAGAGAATATGCCTTTATTATAAGATATCTGAAACAGACGAGTCAGGACAGGAGCAAGCTCTGGTGCGCATTTTTTGAGAACAATTGCTGGGATCTCGTCAAGGCCAGAGGCTTTCCTGGTATTAAGAGAAGAGAGCATCTTTCGTACCTTTTAGTGAATTTTCTTAAAAAAATTCACTAATGAGGAGATCTCGACTTTTGAATTTTGAAAAAATTTCTTCAAATGAGCGCTAATTAGGCCCCCCAGAACACATATCCGGGGTCAGTTTGAATTTTTATATGTTTATATATATATATATATATATATATATATATATATATATATATATATATATATATATATATATATATATATATATATATATATATATATATATATATATATATATATATATATATATATATATATATATATATATATATATATATATATATATATATATATATATATATATATATTTATATATATATATATATGTATCACACCGATAACTCAAAAAATAATGGGCCGATTTTGATTAAATTTGGTGAATAAATTCCTTTTACAAATGGCTTGGATAAGTTCGTTAGCCAGGAAAATCTGCCCAGGTTTTCCCGGAAAATTTTGTGTTTTCTTTCGAAAAAAATTTATATCTCCCGAATTAACAAAGTAAGGGCAACCAAATTTGGTACGCTGGTTTATCTCCTTATATGTAAGTTACCTACCAAAATTTAGCTTTGTATGTCAAAAGACAAAAAAGTTATAGGCATTTAAAGAAAAATAAATTGGGGTTTTCCTCAAAACGTCAAAGTTGCGACTTAAAACGTCAAAATCGGCAACATTTTGGCAAATAACTTGAAACTAATACGGGCTATGGAAATCAAATATCTCAAGAAGAATGTTTTACAAACCCTGAAATCTTAGTTTCAACCGCCACTGTCCTTCATTTTACTAAAATGTTTCCAGAAAATTCATTTGAAATAGATGCTTTCCCTGATGCTTGGCAGTAGCCTTAGCTATAGAGTTTATCGTTTAATGGTATATAATTTTTGTCTAATTTTCGTAAAAAATCAATAAAGCTCAATATATCCGTTATTATACAAGATTTGAAAAAAATTTGTATATATTAATTATAGGGTGTCTTGAGCTACATCTTAAAAAAATATTTCTACAATCACAGGATGGCCCATAAGTCATTGGTGATACAAATTTCCTTTTTTTTTTAATCAAACACGCCTTATGTTATTGCATTTTTGCATTTTCCATCGAAATATAATGCATGTTTGTGAGAAAATAAATTCTGGATGCAGCAAGTGCGTTATGGTAGCGAACTTTGATCAAATGCTTCATATTTGAGTAGCCCAATTTGCTATTAACCTATAAGGTTGACCAAGAAACGAGCAACACTAAGTCTACTTTTGGAAATCTTGGTACATTTTCACACAATAAAGTTATTTTTATGAAACATGGCACATTGCTTTTACTATATAGGTTATACTGGTAACCAAAATTGATGCCTGCTTTCTTAAAAAGAAAACACACATATTTGCAATAAAAACATTTTTATGAAAATTCACTACCATAACGCACTTGCTGCGTCCAGAGTTTTATTTAGTTTTGAAAATGATATCCGTCATTTTATGCGCGACATTGGGGACTGTTGGTGGTTGAACATTTGGAGGTGGGTTGAGAGTAGAATTGCCGGCGAACAACGAAGCAAAAAGTTCAGCCTTGCCCAGGGCGGTAGAAACAATTTCATCCCCTGAGACAAGAGGTGGGAACGTGCTCTTGCAGAAATTATTCCCAATAGATTTAGCAAGAGTCCAGAAGGGTTTGCCGCCGTTGGAGCTTAAGAGGACTTTGTTTTTGATGTGGTTATTAAACGAGTTTTTTGCCTCAGAAAGAATGCGGACATAACGGTTTCTTGCGTCGTTAAATGCTTGACGATTTTCTTGACTGGGATTGTGTAGAAGCGTTTTGTGAGCTTTGACCTTTTCAAGTCTGGCCTTGTCACAGGATTTAGAGAACCAGGGCTTTTGAGTGGCTGAAGAGGTTTTCTGTGTACGTGGGATAAATAATTCCATGCCAGCTTGGATAATTTCGGTGACGTTTTGTGAGATATCAGAGGGGTCAGGATGAGAGAAGCAGACAGGCGCCCATGGAAATGAGGAAAAAAATCCCGCATTTCGTCCCAGTTTGCGGAGTTGTAGTGCCAAACGATACATGGGTGTGATGACTGTGTGACCTCGGGTTGCATTGCGCAGGAAGCAGTGACCATGCCGTGGTCTGAGCGACCAAGGGGGGCGGTGACTGATATCTTATAGCATTCAGGTTGTGTAGTAAGAAGGAGATCCAAGGGATTTGAGCTGTGTGTTGGGATACGAGCAAAGTAAATAGGTTGCTGAACCATATTGGCTAAAGAATTTCTGACTGCAAAGGCCTCCGCTGCTCTCCCTTGTGGATCAGTTTTTGAAGATCCTAGCCATTCCTTATTATGGACATTGAAGTCACCAAGAATAGTGACCTCGGAGGAAGGATATTCAGAAATCAGATAGTCGGTTTTTTCAGAAAGGTAGTCAAAGAGCTGGACAAAGTTGTTGTCAGAAGGTGACCGGTAAATGCAACAGATGAATTTAGATGCAGCCCTGAGAGAAAGTAGTATGTCTTTTCTTCCAGCTACTAAATTGGGGAGTCTGGTGCAGGGTAGATTGCTACGGACGTATGCGCACACGCCTCCATGCAATCTAAAGGAAGTAAGGAGCTCATACCCCAGGAAATTAAGGTGATTAGTGGCTGTTTTGGCACTAATTTGGGTTTCGATGAGGAAGAGGAGTTGGGGCCTGTTAGCCTGGAGGAAATGGTGGACGGAGTTCAGGTTAGAATTTAGGCCACATATATTCGAAAAGGATATGTTAAATCTTGATGTTGGCGCCCCCTGTACACCCATCTCCCGGAGATCCGAATGGAGGGGTATTTTGCCTCCGGAATACCAAACAACTACCCATAAAGACCACAACCAAACACCAAAATATTTCGCAGGATAGTGACCAATCTTGAACGACGGTAGCTTCCACGCAAAGAAACTACCAATGCCTAGAAATAAAGAAAGAAATAATGCCGGCTTACAGGTTTCAAACGAAAACCCTCCGCAATCTGTTCGGTTTTATGGTGAGCAAATTGACCTTCCAAAAAGTACGGTACACCCCGTATTAAAACGAAGTCGTTACCATCCATACAAACCTACAATCGTACAAGGCTCAAATGTTGACGATTACCCTAAGCGACTTTAATTCTGCAAATTATATCAAGGACAATGTCAGTAAGATGAAAATTTTCATTTGAAAATAGTATGGACTGATGAATCCAGATTTACAAATTGTGGTGTGTACAATCACTATAGTAGGCATTATTGGGCAAATTAAAATCCCCATCTAAAGGAAGAAAGACGATTGCAAGATAGATATGGTATTAATGTTTGGTGGGACTTATTAGGTAAAAAACTGTTATTTTTATTTATAGATTAGACAGTTAATTTTAAAAGATTTCAGGTAACTACATTGTTGGTCTGTTCTTTTTTGAAATAATTTAATTGGGAATAGGTATCTTAATCTATTGAGAAATGATATCTTACCAACAATTAGAAGAGTTCATGATAATTTAGACGAAATTTGGTACCAACAAGACGGTTGTCCAGCTCACACTGCTACGATCGTCTAAGAATTTTTGTACCAAAATTTTAATAATCGTGTGATTTGTAACAATGGGCTTAAAGTCCTGATATAACACCCATGGATTTTTATTTTTGGGGTACTCTGAAGAATGATGTGTATAAATTCGATCCACCACAAAATATCAATGAATTACGAAACAGAATGACGGAAGCTATAAATCATATTAACCACAACATTCTCACCAGACTTTGCAGGCATGTTTCAAAAAGGTGTTTAAAGTTCATTGAACAAAACGGTGGCCATATTCTATTTAGTGTATTTTTAAGTTCCTATTTTATTATTTGTTGAGTTCCGTTTCTAATTGTGTTGTTTTGTGGAGTTTAAGTTTCTATTTGTTATTGCCGGGTTTCGTTATTCAACTGTTTCACATAATATTACCTAACATTATTACCTAATTAAGTATTGTAACTTAAATCACAATATTTTTTATCGTGGATCATTACGGAAAATTATGTTAAAAGCATAAGTATATTGTTAGACTCCACGGCCTACTGCTTTTTGAACACTTTTCTTTTGTCATTTGTTTTCTATCCTCAAAACGGTTTTTCTCAAAATTGTCAGTGCAATTACAATATTTCTCAATCATGTTGTACATCATTGGAAAGCTCTTTTCACAGGCTATCACATGAAAAAAAAATCCAATATGGCTGCGATAATAAAAACAAACGTTGATACCTGTAGTTCTAAAATAAATGACAATCCAAAGTTGAGAATAGCGCAAAAAGATTACTCTGTAAAAAGTGTGGTGATAATGTGTTAGTCTTAGACATGTCAGATCACGCCTACTTAGTTATTGAAGAAAAAAGAAATAGACAAATTTTGGTTTTCTCAAAATAACTCGAAAGCGAAAAGAGGCAGGTCAAAATACAAGTCATATTTGGAACGAGCATGAAATTCTACAAAACATTGTTAATTTAACGGTCTCCCCATCTCTAATAATAACGGAGATAGCAATACATTCCCATACAGTTTGGGACACACTGTATATATATATATATATATATATATATATATATATATATATATATATATATATATATATATATATATATATATATATATATATTGCTATAGATAGCAATTAATAAAAAAGATTACGAAATTTTAATGGGAAAACGGGAAATTTATACATCCTAGTATATATAAAATAAATGTATACACCCTAATGTAGCAACGAAACAGTGTAGCATGAGATGTCAACGCCCGACATGAATGTCAGTGACCCATGTAACAACCCTCGATGTTAAGTTTCATTCGAGTAATAAAAAAAAACTATATTCTAGAAATATCCGTAAAGAAACCAAGAACAATGCTTCAGTTTTGAGATTTCAGAATGAGATTGTAGCTAATAAATGCAATTCTGTTGATTTATTGTGTGTAAAAATAGGTATGACCAAGCTACCTAAAGGCTCCATGTATTAAAAGAGCAGAGGTCATTTGTAAAAACAAAACTTTATGTAGTATTAAGGTATAGGTGCGCGCAAGAAAAAAACGTAGAAAGACACTAAAGGTTTGACGGAAAGCTCAAACACAGGTGGTTTGATGAACAATAGCGTTTTTTCACCTGTAAGAAAGTTAATAAAAGCAACAGTCCGGGAGTGTCCGGGGTCTTTTCATCAAGTGAATTCATCGGCATCATTTCACCAGATCATGTGATCATCGTCATCATTATGTAAGTTGACATAAGAGATTCCAGAGTGCATCGAAGGGAGATTAGAAAAAACCTCCAGAGTGCTACGAATATGGAATACATCAAAATATGGCATGGACAAATTGGAAAAATAATAATAATTAATAATGGACAGTAATAATGGAAAAACAATATATAATCCAATGGAAAATGTTTCAGTAAGTGTTTTCTTTTCCTAAATTGATCAGTGCGGTTTGAATTTCACCATTTTAACAGCACCAATTAAAGATTGAGTGCCAATAAATTTCAATAAGCAAAAATTTGCTTGAAATGAACAGAAAGAGACTGTGATCTCTGTAGAATTGTCGATGTATATTGCTTATGTTATATCAATGTTTAACCGGTAATTGTGTAATTATTTATGATGTTACCTGAATGTTTTAATAGGATTTTTCAATTTATGTTTATGTAATGAATGCTTTAAATGTTTCTGTTTGTATTTAATGTGTGTCACCTAGACACCGTAAAATTTGTGTAATGAATTAAATGGAATGTATAACAGATTGTAACTAACCAGAAGTATTGTTTTTCGTTAATAATTAATCAGTAAAATTGTTGTATAGCCATGTGTGCAAAGCGAAATTAATTTTTGATCAAGTAAAAATCAATAAATGAATTTAAATAGCACATATTAATGAATTTTAATTAGTAGAAGCTAGCTGTAATTATAATGAACCCAACCTGATGATTAAGATATATGTTCTCAGCTCTAAAATAAATATTTGCAGGTATACTAAAATAAATACCATAGCAATATATATATATATATATATATATATATATATATATATATATATATATATATATATATATATATATATATATATATATATATATTATAGATATATACAACAGGGTGTGCGAAGCATCTACGCTACCTAGAGACGTACGGTTTGTTTCATTACACTGGTAAATTCCTTCTGGGAGCTAAAGTAGTTGGCCAGTTCTGAGAGTCAAGTTTTCCATGGAATTTTGCAAATTTTCTTCTCGAAAATTGTATGTCTTTTAAACTTGTAACTTGTAAACTTGTAACTCATATTTGCCATAAAACTTCAGACGTAATGTATCAAAATTCAGTTTTGTTAAATAATTGTAATTTAGGTTTTTCCACAATAAAATTTGACAGAATTTAGAAAATTGAAAGATATTCATTGTTGTTACGGAAGGAGATTACGGTACGGTATTAAGTTAAGTGGAATAAACAAAAAATTATTTGCTGTTTGTCAGTCTTTATAAACTATGGTGACATATTATCTTTACGTAGGCACTGTCGGTCATACGCTCCCTGCGTACATGCGTCCATAATCAGAGCTCCTGGCGGATTGTTTTGACAATTTTTGAGTATAACTTACACGTGTATGAGAGCCTCGGTGAGAGAACGCGTGCCTCTGGACGCAAGGATACTGAGTTCGATTCCCAGGGTAACCCTTTCACTTTTCCAGTACATACCGTAAAATTAACATCAACCAAGGTTGTGGCATTGTGTTTGATCAAGTTAAATGTCCGCACGTTCTCCTTTTGGAGGGGATATCAAACCGTCGATCCCGTGTGGCATGCTGTGTTGGACACGTTAAAGATCCCCACGATTCTTACAGAAAGGCAGTGGTTCGGCAAAATTTCCAGGATAGTCAGGTGAAACTGCTCCCCGGCGTCGGTGATTGGCCAAAAATACTCGTGTGTACAAATAGCGTGAACAACTCGGTTTATTGTGATATACGTAGGAATTCTAGGTGCAACGCGTTTGATCTTGGTGCGAAATGGACGAAATAATGGGTTTGGCCGTGTTTATTATGGTAACTCAATTCACCAATTGTTTGTGAAACCGTTATATACTAAACATAGACGTAGACTGGCTTCACAAATGTTTTCTTCCCTGTAGACAGTTTCGCTGCTTAACAGCATCATCACACAAGAGAGAATTAAATTGATTTATACGTATTCATGTCAACTTCAAATATAAATCCGTTGCAGCATTATGATGTGTTGATCAAAACATTCTTAAAAAAAATATAGATGACGTTTTCAAAATTTTTACGTGATGTGTGTCAATATTTAACGAAAATAGAATCTAACAATAAGTATTTAGAAAGAAGAACTTTCAAGGAAGAAGAACCCAATAGATCAGTTTGCTTATTTCAAACAAGGTAGCTATTGTCGTATATATGCTGTCTTACTTCTAAAGCTTAAAAAAGACTCAAGTTTGCGCTTGTCATTACAAAAATGTAGTGGCTCTATGCGGTTATTGACTGTGGATCTGTGCGGAGTATCAATAATATGTTTAGCAAATGTAGATTTGTGAGCGTGGTTATTTCTAAGCACAGAGACATGATCTTTGTATCTGCTTTAAAAATTTCTAGAAGTTTGACTAATGTAGATTGTGTTACAGTGTAAACCGTCTGACTCTGTATTACCAAGCTAATCGATTGTCTGCGTCGCTAGCATTTCCCTCGCACACAGATCAAAAACATACCATAAGTCAGCATTGATCGTCGACTTATGTGCATGACGAATTCGTAAAAATTTTCGCTTAAACGGCAAGAGTAAATTGGGAACATATGTTAAAATCGCTTCATCATCCTTTACTCGTCCGGAGTGACCTGGACACTAGCATGGTGTAGTAGGAGCTTAGTGTGCATTTGTTTTTTTTTTTGTACTTTAACGTCGGCCTATTTCCGCGACTATGGCCAATCACCGACGCCAGGAAGCAGTTTCACCACACTAACTTGGAAATTTTGCCGAACCCTGCCTTTCTGCAAGTAGATATAACTGCTAAAGATCATTATTCTGACAATAGTTCATCAAATTTTTATCTTGGCAGAGCTAACACCACCCAGTGGAAGCAAGAAAATATAAAGGATGAATTATAACCAGAGCTTAAAAAATAGAATAAAGAAGAAGTATTGATAAATTGTCCCACCGGAGACGCATTTGCTATCAGTACAATAGCAACTGTTAGAAAAATTATTCAATTAGTGATTATGCTACAATCGATAAGTAACTTTTTAGTTTTGGAGAGCGTGGATAATTAAGCAAATAAATCTGGAAAATAAGCCATTAAATTATTTGCTCTCTGTGATGCAAGAACATTTTATACCTTACAGTTTGAGCCTCATTTCGTAAACAACCCGATGAACCATTCTAAACCAGTAACAAGCTACCACATATTGCCAAGAGATCGTGTGGTCTTCTGTTCCGATGTGTGCAGAAATATTGAGACTGATAACCAACACACCAGTGTACGTTTAGAAAGACAGTTGTTATCAAAGGTATTAACTTTATTTGGTATTATTTGAAAAATAAAAGAAACTTATTCCTTCATTTATAAACAGGAAAAATGTGGGTCACTCAATATTTGGATTTTGCAACAAAATTCCATTGATACTTGTATAGCTTAAAAAAGACTCAAGTTTGCGCTTGTCATTACAAAAATGTAGTGGCTCTATGCGGTTATTGACTGTGGATCTGTGCGGAGTATCAATAATATGTTTAGCAAATGTAGATTTGTGAGCGTGGTTATTTCTAAGCACAGAGACATGATCTTTGTATCTGCTTTAAAAATTTCTAGAAGTTTGACTAATGTAGATTGTGTTACAGTGTAAACCGTCTGACTCTGTATTACCAAGCTAATCGATTGTCTGCGTCGCTAGCATTTCCCTCGCACACAGATCATAAACATACCATAAGTCAGCATTGATCGTCGACTTATGTGCATGACGAATTCGTAAAAATTTTCGCTTAAACGGCAAGAGTAAATTGGGAACATATGTTAAAATCGCTTCATCGTCCTTTACTCGTCCGGAGTGACCTGGACACTAGCATGGTGTAGTAGGAGCTTAGTGTGCATTTGTTTTTTTTTTGTACTTTAACGTCGGCCTATTTCCGCGACTATGGCCAATCACCGACGCCAGGAAGCAGTTTCACCACACTAACTTGGAAATTTTGCCGAACCCTGCCTTTCTGCAAGTAGATATAACTGCTAAAGATCATTATTCTGACAATAGTTCATCAAATTTTTATCTTGGCAGAGCTAACACCACCCAGTGGAAGCAAGAAAATATAAAGGATGAATTATAACCAGAGCTTAAAAAATAGAATAAAGAAGAAGTATTGATAAATTGTCCCACCGGAGACGCATTTGCTATCAGTACAATAGCAACTGTTAGAAAAATTATTCAATTAGTGATTATGCTACAATCGATAAGTAACTTTTTTGTTTTGGAGAGCGTGGATAATTAAGCAAATAAATCTGGAAAATAAGCCATTAAATTATTTGCTCTCTGTGATGCAAGAACATTTTATACCTTACAGTTTGAGCCTCATTTCGTAAACAACCCGATGAACCATTCTAAACCAGTAACAAGCTACCACATATTGCCAAGAGATCGTGTGGTCTTCTGTTCCGATGTGTGCAGAAATATTGAGACTGATAACCAACACACCAGTGTACGTTTAGAAAGACAGTTGTTATCAAAGTTATTAACTTTATTTGGTATTATTTGAAAAATAAAAGAAACTTATTCCTTCATTTATAAACAGGAAAAATGTGGGTCACTCAATATTTGGATTTTGCAACAAAATTCCATTGATACTTGTATCGACTGCACCAAGAAAAATCAAAATGTTCTTTTATTATCAATAATGCATATAATAAATAAAACCAAACATATGCTAATAACTCCGATGATAAGAAGATAATATCGAAATTCCTGGTGAAGGTTGGATTAAAGCGTTTGCAATAGCAAACTGCAAAAAGATCTCAACCGAAGAATATCCTCATGCTCTTTAAAAGAACACTGAATTTTTACGAGCAAGAGAGTCAAATACATTAAATGTATGTAAAACCATGTGTAAAAATGCAAGAAAAATACGTGTTTAAAAGATAAATAACGTATGCATTTCTTGCTTATAAAGCTTTCAACATTGTGCAATATACTTTGTTTTATTAATAGAGTTAGTACATTTTGGTTTGTGTTTAGTAAACAGTTTTCATTTTTTAATCCTTTACTCATATTTTGTAAAAACTAGGTTCTTAAGAAGCTAGTTTAATACAAATATTTTGTTGGGAGTAGAAGATTTTATTTTAGTTACCAAAATACCAAAGGGCAAAAAACTTAAAATAATATTTATGCCAACTTAGAGCTATTTTAACCTTTAACCCGGAGTACGTGCCTGAGGGAGGCTTAATATTTTTGTCTCTAACGATATGATCTTGTCCAGTAACTTGTTATCCCCACCTCCCCAATATTTTTCCAAAATAGATTCAGCGATACGCCCAGTCACAAACTGCCATTTGTGTGTGGTAGTGCCGTTTCCTACTCTCTACGCGCCTGTGAGATACATACTTCGAATAACGTGAAGACAAGTCCGTGTCTGGTGAGCACATACTTCTAATAACGTATGTTGAGCATGTGTTCCTGATATGTTTTTCTGTAGTGATCACAGCTTATTTATGGTAGGTATGTTCCACTGAATGTGAGTTCGCTACCGTCTATTTTTCGAGGTCCGAGCAACCCTAAACGGGGCGCAATGGGGTAATTCGTTATGACCGTCTAAATTTTGAAGAAATAGTTCAATGATGCTTAGAAGAATTGGAAGTGGAG
Source organism: Tillus elongatus (assembly GCA_964006375.1). Lineage (NCBI taxonomy): Eukaryota > Metazoa > Arthropoda > Insecta > Coleoptera > Cleridae > Tillus > Tillus elongatus. Next base: position 88,714,837 of record OZ023267.1, read on the forward strand.
GAGGAGAATGACTTACTGTCAATTACTGATTCAGATGGAGATTCTGAATACAAGCCCGAACATCCAGAAGTTTTCGAGAAAGACTTGAAGAGTAATTCTGAAGATTCTTTTGACGACGATTCTCTCATTTTCCAGCCAAATTCAGAGCCAATTGTACAAGACGCCGGCAGCAATACTAGTAACAATTCGGAACCATCAGTCGACAGTAGATTACCAAAATATTTATCTGGTTGGAATGTATTCAAATGGTATATCCAAGAGCCAAATATGAAAGGAAAGACAAACGGGCACAATATTATTAAGGTTGTTCCTGGCATGACAAAATAGCGTGAGAGAACTAGGTCCGATTCTCAAAGCAGATGACATTTAGTCACTTCTGTTTGACCGAGATATGTTGCAAGAAATTATTACCTAGACCAATGTGAAACTCAGAGCAACGAAGAACCACGTTGATGGCCATTATAAAAGTAGCTAGAGACATATTGATGAGGTGAAATTGAGAGCACTAATGGGCCTTTTCCTACCCAAACTGTGCACAAATGGGTTAAACCAATTGTTGAAAATAATAGACAGCCCAATAATGTACACAATTGGTTTTCTTGATTGGAATTGATTTAGTAGCTAAGAAAACGAAAACTTATGTCGCAACTGCCAGGAAAAATAAAAAACAAGTCCCTATAGAGTTTTCACCCACAAGGAATCGAGAAAATCTTTCATTGTTGTAGGGCTTCAATGACAATATGACTTTACTCCCCTATGTCCCTAAACTTAATAAAGCGCTTTTACTTATCTCAAGCAAGCACCATCAGAAATGCACAGACGAGAAGATAAATAAGCCATAGATTGTGGGTTTCTATAATTACAAGAAAGGTGGAGTGGATTCAATGTATCATAAGCGTGCCAGTTACTCGTCAAACAGAAGAGGTCGGCGGTGGCCCCTATCTACACCCTAGTCAACATTTCTGCAGCAAATTCATAGAAAAATTATCACCCCATTTGATGCGAATACTACAACTACTGAACATACGCTCAGAACTAAGAACACTTATTGAAAGTGAGTTAAATGACCAGCGGCGGACAAATCAGAAGTACATAATTAAAAATACATCACTTGCTAGTAGTGATAAGTTATAAAAAGTCTGGACGGAGCAAGTGCGTTATGGTAGTGACTTTTGATTAAAATGTTTTTAATAGCAAATATGTCTTCTTTTTCAAGAAAGCAGACATCAAATTGGGTTACCAGTATAACCTTAATAGTAGAAACAATGTACCATATTTCATCAAAATAACTTTATTGTTTGAAAATGTACAAACATTTTCCGAAAATAATCTTAAATGCTTCCCGAAAACACTGGTTTCCTGGCTAACGAACCTTAGGTTAAATAGCAAATTGAAATTTGAGGCATTTAATGAAAGTTCGCTATCATATTGTACTTCTGGCGTTCCGAATTTCTTTTCTTACAAACATGCATGATATTTCGACGTAAAATGCAAAAATATAAGGCGTGTTCGATTAAAAAAAAAAAAAAAAATTTGTGTAAAAATAATGTTATAAGATACAGCTCCAGGCATCCTATAATTAACGTATAAAATTTATTCTCGTATCTTGTATAATAACGGATACTTTGAGCTTTACCGTAGAAATACGAAAACGGATAAACACTGAAACTAACCCTGGATGTGGGTTCTAAGGGGCCTAGTTCGCGCTCGTTTGAAGAAATCTTTTTAAAATTTGAAAGTGACCGTCTCCTCATTAGCGAATTTTTTCTACGGAAATTCTATAAAAATTATAGACCAAATCACGAGAGAAAGGGTTTATTTGAAATGAATTGTATCGGAATATGTTTGTAAAATAAAGGACAATGACGGTTGAAGCTTAAAATTGAGAGTTTGTGAAACACACACAACGCGAGTATTGCCGGCATTCAAAGTAGACAAGAGTAGTGTAGGAGATTATTCTTGTTTTTTAACGAACAATCTTAAAATTTGTAAATTGGTGCAAAGATTAGCACTTATGTGCAAAATAAAATAGAATGTCAAGTAGAAAAAAAACCAGAATTTCCGACATAACCTTTTGTTTCAGTTCAACAGAGGAGTTAGGGCATCAGATACGAACCATTTGTACCGTTTACGGAAATATAAAAGTAAATCGGAGTAACGTTCGAATTGTAGGGGCAGTCAGGGTGCATAAAAAGAAATAAATACATAAATCAACAAAACTGCTACAGACTTGTCAAACTTCTTCTTCTTCAAGTGCCGTCTCCTCTTAGAAGGTTGGCTATCATCATGGATACTCTCACTTTTGATGCTGCAGCTCTGAACAACTCAACGGAACCAGAGTTGTACCATTTTCTCAGGTTATTTAGCCAGGAAATACGTCTTCTTCCTCTGCTTCTCTTTCCCCGTATCTTTCCCTGCATAATATTCTGCAACAATACATATTTCTCTCCTCTCATCACGTGGCCTAGATATTGCAGCTTCCTTATTTTAATTGTGTTCAATATTTCTTTTTCTTTTCTCATTCTTCCCAGTACCTGCTCATGCAGATCCTTCTATATGACCACATCTCAAATGCCTCCAGTCGATCACTTATATCTTTCTTTAACGTCCATGATTCCATCCCCTATAGCAACACCGAGAAAACGTAGCATCTCAATATTCTGACTAGTGGCCTGCGGTCCATGGAAGCAAGGGAAGCATTGCTTCCCTTAAAATAACGACCACATACCTACTTAAAAATAATTTGTATTAAACCGCATTATTTAAAATCCATTTTGTATTTTAAATATTAAATTTCAAATTCTAAAACTAATTTATCTATTACAATTTTTAATTCACAAGCTCACACATAATTATTTATTATGCATCATACTGTACTTGTATATGCGCTCTGCGCTCTTGGCAAGGACGTCGTCCCAGTAAACCGACCGCCAACCAACAGCATGAACCTGATACTACGAGAGTGGATGCAATGACTTCAGTTAAATACACGTAGCCAGCAGGCCACATAATGAGAAACCCTTGCTCGATGCTCGACGCAATGTACGTGTATTTCAACATGTAGAACATGTTGCAAGACCCGATGCACGTACAACGTGAATGTCGTTGATTATTTCGTAGAAATAAGCAGTTGACTAAGTTAAATACATTGGCATTTTATGATTATTAATATGGCTGCAACTACATCAACGTTTAACAGCGGCGTCGGTGGGGGTGGGAATTTACAAACTTTACGAACAAATGGTAATAATAACTGTGATTGTGTCGTGTGTTTTTTGATAACCAAAGGATTTTCAGCTTTATCGTTTGATGAAAAACTTGCTATTATTAATAAAGGTAGGCCGAAACCTACCCTAAAAAACTTAAATACAAGAATTAAAACATGTATTCGACATTTCAACGCGGAAAAAATTTATAAACAATATGAATGGTTAACAGGAATAAACTGTTTCTTTGGCCTGGTAGTCTATTTGTGACTGAAAAGGGAGTGTGGAATAAAAGTGGGTTTTCCGACTTGAATAATCTACATAAAGTAGTAAAAAGACATGTTATATCTAAAGCGCATTTACAGACCATTTTAAAATTAAGTGTCTGAAACAAACGCAAATTGAACACGCTGTTGACAAGCAGATAGAAATTAGTCATCGCCAACACAATGAACTGGTTGATAAAAACAGAAACATATTTAAAGACTTATTGATGTGTGTTCTCTTGGTCAGCATGAATTGGGGTTCAGGGGTCATGACGAAACAACTATATCTGCAAATAGAGGAAACTTTCAAGACCTAGTTTCTCTAATAGCCAAATACGACATTTGTTTAAAAAATCACTTGGAACAGTCTAACGTTTTTCGCGGGACATCAAATCGCATTCAGAATGACTTAATTGCGGCTGCTGCCGCTATTATTTTGAACAGAATTAAATTTGAAATTAAACAGACTCGTTTCATTGCTATTGTTCTAGATGAAACGACCGACGTAACTAATTTAAGTCAACTATCTGTAGTAATACGCTATGTAAAAATGGATGGGAGCAAGAAAGATTTTTAGGCTTTAAAAATGTGACAGAAGATCGCACCGCAAACGCTCTATATAAAATTGAGCTTAATATTATGAAAGATATTGAGGAGACTGATAATAAATTAATTGCCCAAAGCTATGATGGGGCTGCTGTTATAGCCGAACATTTAGGAGGTCTTCAAGCTAAAGTGCGGGAAACGTTTTCCAGTGCTCTATTTGTACACTGTTGTGCTCATAAATTTAATTTAATTTTATCCCATAAATCATATTAAAGAATGTAAGGTGTTTTTTGCTACCCTAAGTGGAATGGCTGCTTTTTTTCCAAATCTATGAGGCGCACACAAGCCTTAGACTCAATTGTTAAAAAACGTTTACCCAAAGTAGCTGCAACCCGATGGAACTACAACGGCAGACTTGTGTGAACTATATTTGAACACCGTGAATCGTTAATTGAACTTTTTGAAAACATAATAGAAAATAGCAAAACTTGGGATGCAGAAACAATAAATAGTTCTAGAGGATTTTTTGATGGTTTGAAAAGAGACTTTAATTTTAATTTTTTACTTAATATATTTTCGGAAATATTTCCGTTTTCAGATAATGTATTTAACATATTGCAATGTAAAACATATGACATTGGTTTTTGCCCGAAGAAAAATAGTGAATTTAAATTCATTATAATTCAAAAAAGGAATGAATTTGATAAGTTCTGGAAAAAACAATGAAATTAGGAAAAGTGAGCCACGAAGAAAGCGTCTGCGCACTGATAATGTGGGAGACCTTCAAACTTCTTATCGCCGCCTTTTCTACAAAATCATAGATCAAATTCAGCAGCAAATTAACTGCAGATTTGATCCTCTCAATGACCTGAAATTTCTTGAATTGTGTAATTTTGGAGGATTTGTAGGGATACCTTTCCCAGAAGATTCATTCAAATCATTATTCCACCACTATGGACATTATTTTGACAAAGCCTTATTACGATCAGAACTTACAGTCATTTATGAAACCGATCTTATTGACACAAAAACTAACGCGAGTGAACCTTTAACTGTCTTAAAAGAATCAAAATTGGAAAGTGCATATTCTGAAGCGTTCAAATTATGTGAATTAGTATTAACAATTCTTGCTACTAGTGCGTCTGTAGAACGAAATTGTTCTACATTGAAACGTATCAAGAGTTTTTTCGGAAATTCAACAGGACAGGAAAGACGTCCCCAATTTTCAATTTTGTCAATTGAAAATAACTTCGTCGAGGAAATGTCCCAGAATCCACAGTTTTATGACATTTGCCAAAAACGACAGAAGAATTGAGTTACACTACAAATAGGTAAGTTTCTGAAAATTGCTTCCCTTATTTAAAATGTCACCGCACGCCCCTGGTTCTGACCCTAAGTTGTAAATTAAGATCTCTACTGCATAACATGCTTCTCATTCTGTTGAATATGGTTCTGGCTTGGCAATTCTGGATTTAATTTCTTCAGGGTACTCATTATTTTCTCTCCTCGCTATTCGTCACTACTTGATCTACTAAGCTCTGTAAATCTTCTATTGTTTCGGCAATGAGTATGGTGTCGTCTGCGTACCGGATATTGTTAATGGGCATTCCATTGACCTTTACTCCTATTGTTGTTTCTTACAGCGCTCTCTGAATGATTTCTTCCGAGTAAAGATTACATAATAGCGGCGATAGTACACATCCTTGCCTTACACCACGTTGTATTTTTACTTCTTCTGATATTAGCCGTCTGGCTGTAGTATAAACTATTTATTATTCTAATATCTTTCATGTTTATATTTTTACTTTTAAGTAACTGAATGAGGTGGTTGTGGCGGATTCTATCAAATGCTTTGTTGTAGTCAATGAAACAGACATACATCGGCTGATTGATGTCCATGCATCTTTGAGTCAACACATTGAAGGCAAACAAGGCTTCTCTTGTTCCCATTGCATTTCTCTGATGTATTATCTTTAGGAATATTTTGAGAGCGTGACTCATTAGACTGATGCTTCGCGTGGTCGCTACATTCTTTTGCATTAACCTTTTTTGGTAATGTAATGAAGATCAATCTAAGCCATTCGCGGGAATGATTCCTGTGTTGTATATTGTGTTAAATAGTTCCACCAATATGCCCATTTGATCTTCTGTGATTAGTTTAATTATTTCTGCTAGAATTTCGTCGGGTCCTGGAGCTTTATTAGACTTTGCCATTTTTACCGCGTGCATTACCTCTTCCTTTGTTATTGTTGGGCCCAAATCTCCTTTTGTGTCCTCTTCTACTATTTCTTGTTGCCTGTCACCGTCGAATAGTTCCTGAATATTCTCCTTCCATCTTGCCAGCTTCCCTGCAGTGTCTGGGATTATTGTGCCATCTCTGTCCAGAAAAACATTGCTTTGGTTTTGCCTTTTTATACCAGCCACCTCCCTATTTTTTATAGAGATTAAGATCATCGTGTTTCATTGTCAAATCTTCTATCTCCACACATTTTTCTCTGTACCACTTTTCTTTGGCTTCACGTATTCTTTTTCTTATCTCACTATGTATATGGTTATATGCATTGTTGTCTATGTTTTTGTACGTTGTTCTTTCTTCCATTAGTTTTAAAACTTCGTCAGTTATCCATGGTTTTTGTTTGCGAACAGTATTCTTTGTTTGCAGTAACTCTTTTGTTGAAGTCGCTATCCTGGTTTATCAAACTGATTAGGCTTTAATAATTTTAATAATATTTTTTTTTGACTTCCAAGGAATACGGTATGAAACGCATTTGTACGTTTTTTTAAAGGAGTCTTAAATAGTGTCTAAGCGATTTCAGTAGCTCAACAGGTGGCATATTCGCTGGCTGTACAGACGTTACGTGTTTGCACCTCAACGCAGTCCGCACTAGTGCCTCAGTCTGCCACTCTTAAAAAAACGAAATAATTATGCACGGCCTAATTTCGCAGTGTTCATCATTGGAAAACATTTTTTGCATTGTATCTATATCTACAACCTGGCAAACTTTAACAGTTTGATGACTTACCTATCTTCAGGACATTTAGAAACACATTCCTTATCACTTTCATAATGTTTACATACTTCACAGTGTTTGACAGATTGGGGTTTTGTGCATGTGACACACTCCTCATGGCAGTTATTGAACCTTTTCTTTTGACAGTGCTTCAGGTTCCAACAGTGACCTAAAATAAACAAACTTATTAGATCTAGGCGAAAAGGATTTCTCTCTGCCTTACCAAATGTACGATAGCAACTTATTATCTTCTCCACAACTGCAATTCCTCTGCTTGACAATGCCGTGAAAACAAATGCAGCTATACAAAAAATACGAAGTAGTTACCGTACATTTGTAAAGACGTCTGTATTTAATATTGAATGGTTTAACTAAGTAAGGGGAGCCCCAATCAGTGAAACATAATTATGTTTTACTCATGTATATTTTCAATAGCAGTGGACTAAGGCGGTAGATACCGAGGGTCTAAATAAACCGATTGAGGAAAATATCCCTTAGCAAAAGGGCCGACACAAGGTGTTAAATCTGACATAAAATAATAATAATAAGAGCTTTAACATTAGAAATTAATCGAATTAACAAAATATAAAATTTGTTGTCACTAGCAGGTAACGGGTGAAAAAAGGCGAAGGCCAGATGCACAATATTATTTAACTTATTTAATGTTTTTTAATAACCATATAAAATGTTTTATTTAAAACAATAATATATTACTAGTGCCAACTACTCAGTCATTTTAAAAAAATTCACAAAGCAATTTGGCTCAATATATTTTTTACAACGATTCGTTCTAAGAAGACGTCTAAATTAATTGACAAGTTGTTTCTTGATTATTTCGGAAAACATTGCTAGTTTATTCCCTTCTATCAATAACCCATCTCGTGTATTGATATTTCGAGATGCTTGTGATGTCTTTTTAATTCGACATCGCATTCGAACGTCGTGTCATCTTGGATTATCGGGTGCCACTGATTTCTTAAAAAGTATTTGTGGGAGAAGGCAGAAGTCCACAATATTTTTTTCTTTCATTGTTGTTGGCTTCGAACTGATAACCCAGTTCGTATAGCCGCGGTCCTTTAGCCTTTTGGCAGGGGCGAAGAGTACCCTAAAATTTTAAATGGCACCCTATGTTGAGTGACACCTCATTTTAAAACTTTCTCAATTCTGCTCACGACAACATGCGACTTTTTGAATTTTAGTTTGGATATGGCAATAAAATCAACAATTAGCGATTAGGAAAAAATATCAATGAATGAAAGAATGATATTTAATTAAATGTTCGAATTGTTTTACCCCCACTTCCATACAATAATAAAATCTTTGCTCTATTTACCGAGCGAAGCATTTCGAGCCTTATCTGACGACATTCTTCAACAATTCGCCGACGAAGTACTTATTACTTTTTAAGATTTGACGGCAACTAGCTACAGAAATTCCTAAAGTACTTGCAAGTTTCCTGAGAATCTTGTTACATTGCGATGTGACCCAGGACAGCTACCTGGTTACCCTTATTACGTACGATCTGTCAAAGGCCAAATAGTGGTAGGCGATACTTTAATGTAGTAAAAAAGACAAATTGTATGCAACTAAAAATAACTATAAAACAATTAGTCATGAATCTTTGTTAGTTGGTGAAAGAATAATAAGCTGCTACTTCGTACTGGCGTATAAAACATTATACATGTGTGTCATCTACAATTTGTTAGGTTAAGGATAGTTACTCGAAAATAATAGTTCTTTAGTTGCAACAAGTAGCACTCAATGTTGCATAAAAGTATTTATGTACATATTGGACCGAAACTGTAACAGTAATTAGATATATGGTGTTACAAACTTTTTAGTGAAATTTTGTGCTTTATAAAAGTGTCCTATGAAAGTTCTTTGTATGTCTGACTGCCTTTTAGCTGCGCAGGTTATTAAAAAGCAACGTGAATTCCTCAACTACATTTTACGGAATACGTAATTTTGTAACGGTCTACTTCCGAAGGGTGGAGTGTGAGTCAGTGTTTTGATCGGGAAGAATGGTTTGTCTCGAGCACCACCACTTCACTTGAAGTTTTAAAGGGTTCTTGGGGGAAAGGTCAAGCCCCAAAGTGACTGATGTACAGACAACGTGTGTCAAGTGGAGATATTTGGTTTCCAGGGGTCAGAGTTTATAGAGGCTTAATAGCGAACAAGATATACTTTAAAGACAAATGCTGATTTTATTGTTGAACATATATACAAATATACATCTATACAATCACATGTAAATATATTTACAAAGAGGAATGTTTAAACTTAAGATATCTCAGTTTTGCCCAGGCATGCGTCTCTCCGGAAAATCGGATCGCGGTATTTCTCTTATTCCTAGCTGGTTCGGTTTCCAATTTTGATGAATGCTTTAGCCATATGACGGAAATAAAATAACGATATTTTACAATGTTTTTACATTCGGGCTGCACCTGGGGACATGAGTGATAACACAGTGGAAAATATGTGTAGTCAAAAACTCCCAAGTTATTTCGGTAACCTACTGTAACTGGAAGATGGGAGTCACAACGGTACACAATGTCGTTAAGTACTATGATTTATTACGAAAACAGCTAGAAGCGAGAAGAAATTATACTGTTATTGCAAGCTTCGGTTATTCGATACGTGCCTTGACAACATAAAATTAAAATAAAAAAATATTGAGGAACCGGCAACAATCTGTCATTCTTTTAAGTAAAACTGGGCATGAGCGACACCTGTATATATGAAACACGGAAAATGAAAATAAAATTAGGTTTGGGGTTTCTAGGACAACTTGTAGGACAGCTACATATGACTTTCCAAAAATAAATCAGAAAATATGAATATCAAAGATTAATTAAATGCTTCTTACCAAAATAATTATGAATTTAGAAAAAAAACGGACGGTGCTCGCGGTGTTTCTAATTCGAAGACTCAAAATTAAATACATTGTTGATGCTATTCGGAACTGTATTCAAAACTGATTTTACTTTGCCGGTGGCCCTGCTTCTATATGGTATAAAATAGGTGTTCTTGTTCTAAAAGCTTTATTCTCCTTTTTTTTAACTCACAGCGATCATAAAAATTGTTTAAATGAAAATTCGTCAATTTTGTATATTTTCACCGGTGTAATCTAAATGATAAAATTCCGATGTTTGTTTTATCGAATTCTTTATGATTAAAATTATATTTTGTACGGATTTTTCGTTTTACACTGGTGGCTTTAGAATATTTACTTGTTAAAAATATCAATTTAGAGATGTGTCAAAGTGGTGTTACGGAAGCGAAATTGAATTTTATTGCAATAAAACGGGAGTTTCGTTGCAATTTTAGAAATGAAAAAAAAAATGTATATAAAAATTTGCTGCCCAGAAGTACTTGCTGAATCGAAACTTTTTAGATATCATCATACATTGCCTTTGTGGTAAAATGTCCTAGCGGCTTCAGAGACATACAGTGTATTACAGAGAAACCTCATATAGTCATAAACTCACCATTACATTCCGGTTTGCAAGTCTCCCTACAATAACCTTTTCCCCCATAAACCACTTCACTTGCTCCAATTTCACCCCAACTGATTGTGTCCACATAGCATAGATTGGGATTGAGATCTATCATCACTCCTCCTCTTTCGATGTGAACCAGATTGTACAAACCAATCTAAAAAGAAAAATATTAAACGTTAACACAGAGCATCATTTTTATAATGTTAACAGTTTATAAATTACAAAATGCCTTGTTAACATAATCAAGTGTTTAAAATGACAAAAGGCGTCTTGCTATTTGTTACACGTGACAACTAATTTGCACCAGCCATATTCATGTAAAATAAATGATCTGTTTATTTACTGCTGAAATAATTTACCGAGTTGTGAAGATAATGTCAGAGTTACTAAACCGTAGATAAAAAATATGACCCACTTTAGTTTCTCAGAAACTAAGCAGATGCAAATATGATACATTTTCTTCAGTTTATAAATTGGTCATCATCAGATAATAAGTGCGCTCAAATCTTTACAGTTGTTGAATTTAAGCGACCAGAAATTGCCATTAAAATATTGGCTAAAAAGCTATGCTAATGGCCTGATATGCCACAGCCGTTAAAAGTGAAATAACTAAGGAACTGGGGTTTTAGATCCGGCGAAACGTATAAAAATTTGATGTATTTAAGAAATGATCCAAACAAGATAATCTACATAATACTTCTTGAGGATGCCCTTTACACATCTGAAGTTTATCTCCTCGAACGAGGTCTGGTCCCCTTATTAGGGGCGAGAGGCAAGGGGTTCAAAATGAGTTATTAGAGTGTTTTTGCTTATTTGTAACGTAATGTTAAAAATATGTACAATATGAAAGCTTATTAAATTCCTTAAAGAAAAGGGAGCGTATTTTTTGTCAGCGGCTTATTTCTTGGAGTACTCGCTAGTTATCTCAGGTTGAGCGGGGTTGCGCGATATACGAATGTTGAAAATATATACAGGACTCCTAAGTATGTATATGCATTTCTTGGGAGCTAGTAGCGGTTTTTGTATGTACCAAAAGTCAACATATGATTTTATACTGTAGCACAAGATAAGGCACGTATCAGAAAAAGATCTTTCAAATACATGCCGCTTAGTTACTTATTTAACACTATTAGCTCGGCCAAATTAGACAAAAATAGAGTTCGTATACCAGAAAAAATCTCAAAAGCTTAGATTTTGTGTACAGTCTCAAACAATGGTTTAAAAAAATTTTTTATCAACTCTTTTGGAAAAAAAGAACTACGTAAAAACATTTGAGGAGAACCATTGAAACAATTGAGTATAATATTAAACCCTGTATTTTAATATGAATTTATATGAAATATAGGTATAATTTTAGAATACATTTGTATGCCTTTATCCTTTAGTGTCTAAAGCCTCGGACCATTTTTTAAATTTAGCGTGCCTTCAATTGAGTCTAAACATATTTGATCGATTTTGCTAAGACGAGGTCTTGTATGAAAAAAAGTTATACAAACTTTTTGTTTAAAATGTAACACAAAGGTAATAAATAGTCATCATCGTAGTCTCCCGGTGGGAATCATGACAATGTCAAAACAATACTGACTTTCCAACAAACATCCGAACACCCATAAGAGTCGACCAATTACAATGATTTTACGTTTTGTATCTAAAAAAAAATATAAATATGGATAAACAAGTATACCAGTGGTACACTTTTTAAATTTTGTTATCAAAAAATTACCCCCTCAAATTTGCGTTTCCTTTCGTTTAAAGCAATATTTCGTAGAGATTTGTGCTCAATTTATTAAGTCATTAGGCGCCGTTTACGGAACAATTACAATAATTTTAATGAATTCGAAAGGGGCGGATTGTTGGTATGCGGGAATTCGGTTTTTCAATCAGAAAAATTTCCCACCGCATAGGACGCAGTATGTTAACAGCGTTACAGTGTTGGTCCGGGTGGTCTGAAGAATAAATCTATAACCATTGTCATGGATCCGAACGACCTCCAGCAACTTCAGAATGGGAAGATCGTCATTTGAGGATTCTGGATTTAGAAGACAGAGTTTCAACAGCATGGTCGGTTGGAAATGCTTGGTTGGGAGTTTTACAATAAAAAGTCTTTATGGCAACGATATATCGCAAAATACGCGCTTTTGAACTTCGTTCGTATAGACCATTTTTATGTCGCCCACTGACAACTCCACATCGTGATGATCGGTTTGAGTGGTGTAACGGCAGATCAAATTGAGATGGTAAATGGATTCGTGTTGTGTTCTCTGATAAATCTCGATTCTGTATTTCGGTGGAGAATGCAGAAATTTTGAATTTGCTGTGGAACGGCCTACAGCCCTTACACGGGCGGTGATGGTATGGGGTGCGATAACATACGGTAGCAGGTCGCCTCTAGTTTTTATTGACAGAAATTTGAATCCAAATGATTACATACGGAACGTAGTGCAGTCTCTTGCACTGCCATACCCACGACGCTTAATTCACCTCCTTTTCTAACAACACAATGCACGTTTTCATACAGCAATGGTTAATACACGGCTCTTACAAGAAAATAACGTGACCGTGCTGCCATGGTTTTCTCGCTCCACATACTTGTCATCAATCGAGCATGTGTGGGACATGATTGGCAATCGACTGGGTAATTCATCCTAACCACCAAATAACCTAGTTTGCCTTCGTCACCGAATTCAAAAAGCCTGGGACACCATAAATCACTTAATTTGAAGCATGTCTCGAAGAGTTATCGAATGCATAAGAAAACACGGCGGCCCAACTCATTATTAAATAACTTTTTATTTTTTAATATTTTAGTTTGAAAATGTAATCATTTTTAAGTTTGACAAAACACACATTATGTTTGGTACCGTACTAATGCAATTGGGGAACACTCGACTAAAATATTTTCCGACTAGTGGTATTTCAGGTTATACCGGAAGTATATGTTAAGTTCCTTATTTAAAATTGGACACCCAGTATATATGACATTTTGAGATTCTGCGTAAAATTCTGAATACTTTTTGTGTATAATGTCATATACCTAAGTCTTCTTCTCCTTGAGATATTCGAACTTTCATGTCAAAATTGCCGTTTTCAGACTGGAACATTTGATATTTTCAGTGAATTTTCTTTTTAAAAAAATCACTATTGAGGAGATTCCGACTTTTGAATTTTAAAAAAAATCCTTCTAATGAGCGCTAATTAGGCCCCCTAGAACACATATCCGGGGTCAGTGTGAATTTTTATATGTTTATATATATATATATATATATATATATATATATATATATATATATATATATATATATATATATATATATATATATATATATATATATATATATATATATATATATATATATATATATATATATGAGAGACATGCTTGGTTCTCGCGTTAAACCGCGTCCAGAATTTATGGAAACTCGACGTTTCGGCTCCTGTTTTGGATCTCTCTGAGGCCTAGGGTTGAACACACTGAGACCTCACAGATGATCTCCGGTGAGATTTGGGGAGTAAGCAGATTGAGGCCCCGTAATCGAGCTACAACAACCCAACCTACCTTTATCCACCGCTCTAAGGAGTAGGCAGATTGAGGCCTTAGAGTGTCCTTACATATGTCCTTTACCTACCTTTGTCCACCACCCTAAGGAGCAGGCAGATTGAGGCCTTAGAGTGTCCTTACATATTTCCTTTACCCACCTTTGTCCATCACTCTAAGGAGTAGGCAGATTGAGGCCTTAGAGTGTCCTTACATATTTCCTTTACCCACCTTTGTCCACCACTCTAAGGAGTAGGCAGATTGAGGCCTTTTTCTTTGGGAAAAAAGTTATATCTCTGGAAATCACAAAGCAGGGGCAATAAAATTTGGTACACGTGTTTGTATTATAAAGAGTGAACCATGTACCAAAATCTATGTCTGTAGGTTTAAAGACAAAAAAGTTATAGGCAGTTAAAAAAACAAATTAGGAGTTTTCCTCAAAACGTTAAAGTCGCGATTTGAAACATCAAAATTCGCAACATTTAGGCAAATAACCTAAAACAAATATGGATTGTGTAAACAAAATGTCCCAAGAAGGGTGTGCTGCAAATCCTCAAGTTTCAGCTTCAACCGTCATTGTCCTTCATTTTACTAAAATGTTTACAGAAAGTTCATTTCAAATAGACCGTTTCTCTGAGCTTTGGCTGTAGGTTTAGTTAAGTCTATGGTTTAACGGTCCATAATTTTTAACTAATTTTCAAATGAGCGCACACTAGGCCCCCTAGAATCCATATCCGGGTTTACTTTCAGTTTTTATCTGTTTATATATATACAGGTGGCTCATGTTAATTATAGGGTGTCTTAAGCTGCATCTTATAGAGGAATATTTTGACAATTACAGGATGGTACATAAGTCGTTGGTGATCCCTAGAATTGTTTTTTTTTCGAACACCCTTATATTATTGCACTGTTGCATTTTTTATCAAAATACGATGCATGTTTGTAAGAAGACTTATTGGCCTTAGGGACTGCCTGGTCTGTTGGACGCCCAGGTTTAGGAATGAATACAACCCTGGCCAGTCTCCATGCCCTCGGAATGTACCCCAAAGCCAGGCTGGTCTTCATAAGGGTAAGCGCAGGCGCCAATATATCTATTGCAGCATGATAGGCATTATTCCATCAAATCCCGGGGATTTGTATGACTTAAAGTTGTTAATAGCCCATCTGATTTTGCTCCAAGTAACCACATCTTTAGCGACTATCCAGTCTACTCTGGATCCCCGCCTATAAGGCGCCTCTATTTCTGAGTATTCCCAGTCCGTAGGTGATTGATTTATTATGTTACAGCCGGGGAGGTGCGTCTGGAGTAAAATTTCCATAGTTTCCTCCCCCAAGCTTGTAAAGCCTCAAGTGGATGTTCTAAGGGAGCCTATGTTGGTCTGAGTGCCCTTGGACAGGATCTTGTGTAGTCGAGCACTCTCGCGTATGTTCTCCACTTCATTGCAGTACCTCCTCCACGACTCCTTCCCCAGTGGGTGGAAGCTAACCCTTACCAGGCCCCAGAATGCCTTGAAGGGTGTTCCTTCAAGGGCTTTGTAAGACGCCTGGTCGATCGAGAAGGCGAGAGTCCGTCCTTTCCCCTCTGCCTTTCTGCTTAGAACCGTTGTGTCCCCAGTTCAGGGTTCTGGATCATCAGTCTAATGATCACCGTCTCCTGCGGGACGGTGTCAGGGATCCGTACGAGGACCTTGCGTCTCTTTGGGAGTGCCTTGAGCTCGACGGCTGTCAACTCCGCCCCCTCTCAAATCTGACTGAGGCCCCCGATCGTTCTCTGCAGCCAGTCCCGCGACTGCGGACCGGCACAGGTTATCCAGAGGATGCCCCCCGCCAGGCGCGCCCGATGGAACTGAGGCGGGCTCTCCCCTTCCTGAAGATAGTCCACCGCAGCTACCACCGCAGCCTGGATCAGGTCCGCCTTCCCCTGGTCTAGCGTGACCCTAGAATGGCGTCTGTCAATCACCGCCATCCCGAGACCCTCCGCAGCCTCCGTATACGAGCCAGTCTGCGCCGGTGTTCCGGCCCTGGTCCTTTTGGGACGTCTGTCTGTAGTAAGCGCGCTAGAGCCCAAGCGCGGCCTCTTCTGACTCGCACTCTCCTCCTGCGCCTTTACAGGTGCCCTAGCCCTTTTGGAACGTCTGTCTGTAGTATGCGTGCTAGAGTCCGAGAGCGGCCGCTTCAGACTCGCACTCCCCTCTTGCGCCTTTACAGTTTTCTCGACCGTCCACGTTCCGGTCGCCATTTTCTGTGCCCTCCGGAGCTTCTTTCTTTGCGTCCCGGAAAGACGCTTGGACTGCCGGGGCAGTCCCTCTACCCCTACAGTAGGGTCGTCACTGGTGGAGGGGCCACTAGAGTCCGCATCCCTCGCCGCCCTCCGGTGCGACCCAGCCTCCAGTTTGTGTGTTGGGGACCAGTCTGTGGCCGAAGCTAGCCCCTGATCCCCCGTATCTACGTCGGTCGTGAGACTGAAGGCACGAGTCTGTAACCGGAGCCACTCATCGAGCCTCATTGGTTTTGGTTTTATAACTATTTATGATCTTCATGTTGTTCCCAGGAGAATGGAGGAAATACTGTCCACACCATCAGAAACCCCTGTGTGGTGCAAGGCGGGTTACTCTGGAGGGTTGCCCGGTACTCCAGAGGTTCCTTTCACGACACCATCACCCTGGTGCCATCCATCCTTAGGCACGGGTCATGTGACACCGTAGATTGGGGGAGTTTTTTTTACCTCCTTTAGTTATCAGCAGGGTCACCTCGTGCAGGATGCGGCTCTTCGCCGCGCATGACGGTGTTGGGGAAAACATCATCGAAATTTAACGTTTACTGTGCAATAAGCAACGACCGTATCGTGGATCTACAATTCTATCAGGAAATTTTTAACAGTAAGTTAAACATTTTTTAAGTGTTTAAAATAATAAAAGACTTTTATTAACTTATAGGTGAGCGCTATCTCAATATCTTGCGCAATTTTGAAGTTGACTATTTGGATAACTTGCCGCTTGGTGATATGAAAACCTATTTTATCAACATGACGGAGCACATCCACACAATGGCTATTTAGTCAACCATTATCTCCAAGCCTTATTTAATGATCAATGCAACAAAAGACCTAGTCTTTGGCCATCACGCTCCCCAGATTTGACAGTATTGGAGTATTTCATATGGGGTACAGTAAAAAACAAAGTTTACAACACCGCATTAACCACCATGGAAGACTGCATGCTGCGAGTCACAACAGCATTTGAAAATCCCAATCCTTTCAATAAGAAGGGCCTCCCGTGAAGAATTTTTGCGTAGATGCGAAAGATGTCTGCCAGTTCAAGGACGTAAATTCGAACATTTACTAGTTGGTTCCTTTGTACTTTTGTCGGATATGCGGTAAAATATCCCAAAATTGCAATTTCAGTATTTTCATTTTTCACTTTTGTTCTGACATCCAAAATTTCTGAAGTTATCAATAATTCGTTTAACTGTATTTGGTGTTGGTTTCGGTTTTTGTGGATATCGGTTCACAAATGTTTCACATGTTCTTGAAATAACTTTATTACATAATTACAAAAATATTAAATATATTTAAATAATCGTCATTTGTATAATTTAAACATCCTGGCATGATTGTTTGAAGCAATTAAAAGCAACAACATTAATCTAGTATCTGCCTGGCAGTTGTATTGTACACGTCATCATGGCGAAAATTTAAAATTACCAATACCTCGAAAAGTGTAACGTGTCAGACCTGTCACCACCTTTTCTTTCCATGCTATAAAGCTTCGGAATCAGTCCCCATAGTGACGTCAGATTCTGAGTCCCCCTAGTGACGTCAGAGCCAGCGGTGCGGTATACACAGCCGTGGTCGATTGTTCTACCGCATTATAAGTCGATGAGAACGCGCGTACCAACGTGATCACTCGATTAAGTCAAATACGTTGCGAGATAAGAGCTTATTTATAAACTAACTTCCCACATGTGACAGCCTTCGTCTCTTGTAAAAATTCTACTAAACAAGATGCAAATACGTAGTAAATTTAGACGAGAAATGGCAGCATGCCGATATAGGTAAGAATAAACACGTAATGCTCGGTTATTTTGTGACTGCTTGTAAGTTTCTTAATTGTGATTGATATAAATAGCCTGTCTTTTGGCTGTAATAAATTTACGTTAAGTAATTTCTCTCACTGTGGATGTGATATTGTTCTATGATGGCTTGTGGTAGCTTTCCAAAATTAATATGAAATGACTATTTGCTATTATTTTGCATTAACTGTACTCTGCTCAAAGCCAATTAAATTTTATTAACTCTCAACACAGATAACTCTTGTACTTACACGGAACGAGCTACCACCTGCCATATTTAATTAATAAGGAACTTAACTGACCCTAATTCACATGAAATTTTAGATCGCCTCGCTATTAGGGGACCCGTTTTACGGGAATCCATCATCTGGACATCTATCTACAGGGAACCCGTCCTGGGGTCTTCCATCAAGTATGCTCCTATAGAGGAGAACACCTGGTAACACTTCGGAGGAGCTAGCATTATGGCCATCACAGTTAATCCTAGGGTAGGAAGACATTGGTTTCGAGAACGTCATCAAGGTCCCATCACAACGAAGCCTACCTCAGCTGCTCCGACGATACCGACACACTGGGGCCCCTTCTAACATCCTGGCCTAAGCGGGTCCAACCTGTCATCCCCAGGGCAGCAGTTCAATTCGCATCAAAGCTAAGTACATTACTTATCTGTAACACCGTTTCTATGAAATCTATATATCCTGCTCCACAATTCACCTAAATAATATTTAGACTTAATTTAACATTAAATCATTTTCTTCATCATGCATTGAGATTTGTTTAATTGGAGCAACTACATTATATGACTGTGATATTAGTAGATAGGGGGCCACCTGGGCTGACCCCCCTCCACTTTTCTGCGCATGCGTTAACAGATGACGTCACGACGGCGGGAGTCAACTGATAGGTTCCAAGTTCCCGCCAGTCGCCATGTGAGCATGCGTTAACAGATGGCGGGTAACGGTAACCTGATAATTAGCCATGTGAGCATGCGTTGACAGTTGGCGGGAGTCGGCTGTCGGATCAGCGACTGCCATATGGCGGGAGTCAGCTGTCATCTGCCCGTCGACGTCACACGTTCCAAGATGTCCCCTGCAGCAATCGGCCATCTGGTTGCGGGTAACGTGTCAGGTCTTAAGTTCCCGCGTGCCGGTTATACACACGTGTTGAGCAGGTACCGGAGGCCCGCTTGCCGAGAATGTAAGGTTAAGCCACGCATGTGTTAATTTGAGGTTAAGTCTGACATATAAGCAAGCTGCTTTGCGCTATCCGTGACAGGTTGCGAGTGACCTCGTTTCCTACCGGTGACCTACTTTCAGAGTTAAGCCGCGACAAGTGAAAGGTATCAGGATGCGAGTGACCTCGTTTCGTACCGGTGACCTACTTTCAGAGTTAAACCGCGCCAAGTGAACGTTATCGGTTGCGAGTGACCTCGTTTCCTACCGGTGACCTACTTTCAGAGTTAAACCGCGTCAAGTGAGCGTTTAAAAATAAACATCCCAACACCCGAGTGATCCTAAACATGTTGTATAATCCAAATTCAGTAAATCTCGTTAACAGAATAAAGACCGAAGTGAAATACGTTACGGCGCATAGAAAGAACCTACAGATAGCAGATGTACCACAGGAGAAGTTTGTTCAGGATATTCTTGATTTACGGCATAATTTTTAATTGTATTCTAAAATAAAAACACATTAATTTTAACAAAGACTTTTATTTGATACAAAATACAAGTGTACAAACTAAGTCAAATCACTCTGCAACAAGCCATTCCAGCCTTTAAGTATGGTACGCTTACGTTCTACGATTCTTGCCAGTTGTTGGAATTCATTTATAGAATTCTCAACATCAGATGGTTCATCGTTACGTTGGTGCTGTTGTCGTCGGCGACGCTTCATGGTGATGTTGGATTTAAAAGTATACCCCCTAAGTGATTTCATAAATATCAATTCTAGCAGACCTTGTGTTTGGGGATATCTCCTTTGACCCAGTCGAATGTCATCATCAGTAGAGTCTAAGCGTTTGTTGCCAACACTCCAGCTACCAGTATCTTTAGCGTAGCGAGCACCATACGTTTGATCAATGGTGGCAAGTCTCGGTGGTTCAGTAAAATACTTGTCTATATAATATCGAACTCGTTCAGGATATTGCTCCAAAAATTCGTGATATGCTGGGTTGGTTGTGAAAGTTTATAGATCTGCCTCAAGCTCTTCAAATGTTGGGATATCCTCATCGGAACTTGTCTCCACTCCTGGTTCGGCTTCAAAAACTTCATGATCTTTAAGGAACTCAACTTTTGGTTTCGTTTCTGGTATATCAACTTCTTTGAGTTGTTCATTCACTGATGGCAGCTGCTGCTGCTGCAGTGCTGATGTGTTTCTAGATATTTCACTTAGCGGTTCAACAATTGGTTTATATAAACGTTGCAGAGCATCATCATTCTCAGCTCTGTTAAGCTTAAGCATTAAATGTTTTTTTCGAATATTTTCAGCAAGTTGTAAAATCCTTTTCTTAACTTTTCGCACTTGCTTAGCCATTACCTCCATCGTACTAAAGTTAGTTGGTGCTACCTGCTGGTCTAATCACTTACATACAAGCTGTGTGGTGGTTTAAGGTATACTGACTCCGCCATGGTGCATGTCTTCTTCTTATTTATCACGATGTCTGTCTGTCATGTTAGACAGCTGTATGACATGTGTTAGACAGCTGTATTAGACAGCTGTATTAGACAACTGTGTTAGGCAGCTGTGTTAGACAGCCGTGTTAGACAGCGGTGTTAGACAGCCGTGTTAGACAGCTGTGTTAGACAGCCGTGTTAGACAGCTGTGTTAGACAGCTGTGTTAGACAGCTGTATTAGACAGCTGTTTTAGACAGCTGTTTTATACAGCTGTGTTACACAGCTGTGTTGGACAGCTGTGATAGATAGCTGTATGATAACTGTTAGACAGCTGTCTGTCCTATATATCATTGGTTGCAACCAGTTAGATTAATATATATCTATCGAATCCTTTTCTATATCTGCCTTTGTGAACATCGTTTTGTTTCACAATCACCAAAACACCATACTTATTGTCTTTCCAGCATTGGCACTATATATTTTTTAATTGTTTAAAGTCCATATCAGTGGTCACATGATCGTCGTACACGTGTTTTAAATTGGTTTCATCTTGCTTAAATAACACAATGACATTCGTGTTGTCACGTACCAGATGTTTGGGTATTCGAGTATATGTTTGACAGAGATAGAATGAATCAATATTCTTGTGTCTGCCCATACTAAAGTATGCTCTTATTTTATCTTGTTTGTCACACGCCACATCATCAAAGATAAATACAGAGTTGTCCAAGGCATCTCCCGGATCTAAGATTTCATCGTTTTCACTATACGGATAGTAACCAACACCTTTTGATGCATCCAACACCTCCTTTAACATCTGGTATTTTGGTTGATACAACGACTTTGAATACACATACACGTTATCAAACTTTAAACCGTTTGCTTCAAACAATAAACTCAGCATGACATTTGTTTTACCACATCCACTAGGACCACATATGATACATCGAACGGTGTTTGGAAAGAGAGGACCATGCCTCAGTTGTTGTGCTGTATGTGTAACAGCATCGTCTATATTTGTAATGGGTAAGGCAGAAGTGTGTTTGATGGTACGCATCTTGACTTGAACTAAACTATATTTTTGGTGTGTGTGTATATAAATATAGATACAAGTGGGACGCACAGACAGTATAAATGTTGGTGTCACAGAGTGAGGGTCGTTATTAACAAAGAAGGACGCAAGTTTTGCTGAAAAGTTGGAGCGTTACAAACACCATGAAAGTTAACAGAAAACTTGGTGTGGGTCTTGATGTGATCAGCTCGAAGCCAAAGAAGAAAGTTCCCTTTAAAAACATAATAAGTCTCATTGGGGAAGTTATAAAAGATAGAAACCTTATTCCAACAGAGAACGCTGTGTTTGATATAGCTCATGCAATCGTTAGAAACATTGGTGGGCGTAATAAGGTGCAGAAACCTCGAGTTATTCCAATACCTACAAGCGGAGGCTTCCTTCCCCTGTTGCCTCTGATATTTGGTGGTCTCTCGGCACTAGGAGCTCTGGGTGGCGGTGCTGCCGGTATTGCTAAAGCTGTGAACGATGCCAAGTCTGCGAAACAGAAACTGGAGAAATAAGAACGTCACAACAAAACAATGGAAGCCATCGCGATGGGCAGGAGAGGCAGTGGTTTGAAATTTTAAGCCAAAATGCAAGAGACTGGGTAAAGGCCTGTATCTCAAGAAACAACGCTCCGGTTATGGGTTGTATCTGCAAAAGCCAAAAAACTAAAGTGTTTACCAGCTAGACCTCTGATAAATGTAGATCTTGTCAAGTTTGCTGGTAAAATGAAAATCCCATATTTTAGAGGTGTATACATGCGAGATGAGCTACCTCACAATGGACCACGTAAAAACGAATCGTTCATTATGAATTTGCAAACACACGAGCAGCCAGGCAGTCATTGGGTTGCTGTGAGAAAACGTGGCGACATCGTCGAGTACTTTGACTCGTATGGAAACTTGAAGCCTCCTGTGGAGCTGCAGCGTTACCTTAAAGACTATTCAATCTTGTATAATCATGATGTGTATGAAACATATAATACTTTTAATTGTGGTCACTTGTGTTTAAAATTTTTGCAATAAAAGACTCAAACAGTAGCCTGTCTGTATCAGTCATGGCACACACCTTCGTGTTGAAAGATCGCAGCTCCCATCTGCCGTCAGACTACCATCCACCAATTGCTTTGGATGGTAGTTATGCTGTTGCTTTGATAGGCTTTCACACATACGACAACATAGCCAACATCTATGAAGGTAAAAACAAATTTCATGTAAAAGAAGGAACTGGTTGGCGGACCATCACGATACCCACTGGTGCTTATGAAATAACACACTTGGAAGAGTTACTTCAAAATGAGCTTGTTGGTGCTACAGCAACACACGAACAAAAGCAGCAGGCTCTGATTCTGGCACCTAATCCGAATACCATCAAATGTAAACTAAAGTGTTATACAAGTGTCAGTTTTGAATTTGATGGTTCGATTGGGCGAATGTTGGGCTTTTCAAAACAAGTTCTTCAACCGGACATCTTTTATGAATCTGATTTACCTGTTGAAATAGTGGATGTTAGACAGATTCGCATCGAAACTAATATTGTGTCCGGTTCCTATTATAACGGACAACCCTCACATACGCTGTATGAGTTTGCTCCGATGGTTGATCCGGGCTACGCAATCGACATAGAACCTAAAAATTTAATTTACCTGCCGGTGAACAAGCAAGAGATTTCGAATATAAGCATCGACATCGTCGATCAAGATTCAGTTCCTGTCAACTTTCAAGGTGAAGAGGTCTCTGTTCGCTTGAAACGTATTAAGGTTGCTTAACATGTTGGTCTTTAAAGATATAAAAGCAAGTGCACCCACCAAAACAACTTCAGTTGAGGCAGACAGTTCAAAGGGTACACTTCGTCCCGATAATATTGAGTTCCTGAAAAGCCTGGGCTATCATGTCGTCAAAACTAGAAATATTCAAAGACCCCGTGTTTGATGATGCCATCGATCACGAAGAACTGCGCTCTTACTATTCACCAACTAAATCGTTTGGTAACAGCGATGAAATTGAAATAACCATTAATCAGCAAGATGCGTTCGTATGTCTGGCCGAGTCAGCTCTAATAATCTAAGGCGCTCTGGAACCTTTAGCAGTACAAAACGCCAATGGTGAGTGTTATCTGTCAAATAATGGAGGAGCTGTTCTTTTTGAGTCGATGACCTATGAGTTAAATAACAAGGAGGTGGAACGAGTGCGACACCCATACACCACAACAACCATCAAAAGTCTGCTATCCTTCAGTAAGAACGAAGCCAAATCTCTTAGCAATGCCGGACTGAATGTGTCGTCGGAGCACATCACCTTAAACGATAACAAGTTTCACATGCTCATACCTATTTGGTTCCTCTTCAGTTTCTTTTATCATTTCAAAGGAGTTCTCTGTGGCAAACATACTTTCCGATTTACAAGAGCTCGAAATGATTTCAACGGCTATTACAGCACAGGTACGGCACGAGCAAAAATTACAGTAACCAATATGTTTTTAAAGACAAAACATGTATTTTCCAATGATAAAATTAAATTGGAACTGATGGATAAAATAGCAAAAGACACATCTATATTTCTCGCCTACCGCAAATGGGACATATATGAGCTACCATCACTTAGAGATATAAACAGAGATGTGTGGGCTGTTTAAACTGCAACCAACTTGGAAAGACCTCGATATGTGATTATAGCCTTTCAAACATATCGCAAGGACAACGTAAGCAAGAAGGCATACTTTTCGGATAACATTGGTATGGTGGATCTCAGAGTGTTTCTAAATCAGAATGCTACCCTTATGAATCTATTCATATGGATTTCGAGAAATCGAAGTATGCCGAAGCCTATCAGATGTATACAGATTTTCAAAAAAGCTTCTCTTATAAAAACATGTCTGAGCCTATCTTGAATTATGACGAGTTTAAAGACCGAGCTCTATTTGTGATCGACTGTCAACACCAGAACGAGTCGATCAAGTCGTCAACGGTGGACATTAAAGTGGAGTTTATGAGCCAAGCAAATTTCCCAAATAACACACGAGCTTACTGTTTAGTTATTCACGACAGTGTATTGGATTATAAACCTCTAACGGGTATCGTTAGAGCCATTATGTAATAATAGTAACTATGTCACTTATGTATCAATATGTACAGCCACTATGTAATAATATAATTTACTATGTCACTTATGTATCAATATGTGCAGCCTAGGGTTGTACCCCAAATAAATTCTTTATTGTATGTAAATCACTTGTTTTATTTTTCTTACTTGCATTTTGATAAACCCTCGTATATTCCACTAGTAAAATCGACGCATGTGAGCACCAACACGTGATACACAACAAACGAGCGCGCGTGTGTGTGTGTATTTTTTCAAATATCAATTCTTAATGGGTAACACTTTATATATATATATATATATATATATATATATATATATATATATATATATATATATATATATATATATATATATATATATATATATATTGTTTTAAACCAATGTTATTATTGAATGCCCCCTCGTATACATGCTTAAATTCCATTCTTATATGCAGTGAAGACCCAGTTGTTTATATATTTTTTGTTTTAAATCTATATTATTATTGAACCCTCCTGGTACACGGTTCTTGTAAATGTTTTCCTGAATTAGATATCTCTGTTGTAGCCGTAACTGTTACATTTGTACATGGAGCCTGTTACTGTGAACTTGTGATCTGTCCACATGCATGTATAAGATAAATACGTATATGTCACGTAATAAATATATAATAATTGGCTGACTTTACTACGATTCACCATAACCCATCTATTATGTCGTATAATTGTATAAAGTTCAAACAGCCAATTTTAGTCTTAATTTAGTAATAATTTATCATATCTAGGTCACTGTTATATCCCACTCCTATATGACTTTAGCTGTTTAATTACGTTTGGTGCATTATTTGTTTCAATATGTATAAAACTGGATTTTTTACCTATTGGAATGTGTGTTATTTGCTCTAGAAGCTTTTATTACATACATAAATACTTGTAGCCAATATACCCTATCTAGGTCACCGATATTCATTCCTTCAAAAGATAGTTGTATATGTTATGTTA
Organism: Tillus elongatus; assembly: GCA_964006375.1. Lineage (NCBI taxonomy): Eukaryota > Metazoa > Arthropoda > Insecta > Coleoptera > Cleridae > Tillus > Tillus elongatus. The sequence goes on from OZ023267.1 coordinate 88,740,723, forward strand.
AAGTGTTAATTTCATATTCCTTCGTAGCTCAATGCCTTAGCTCTTGGTTCATTATACTGAGGTAACGCGTTCAATTCTCAGCGACTGCTTCAACACCATTTTCTATAAACAAATTAGTTGTCTCTATCTCTGTCCATTTCAAGTACCCGCTAGGTAGCCTTCTCTCTCTCTCTCTCTCTCTCTCTCTCTCTCTCTCTCTCTCTCTCTCTCTCTCTCTCTCTCTCTCTGTGTGTGTGTGTGTGTGTGTGTGTGTGTGTGTGTGTGTGTGTGTGTGTGTGTGTGTATGAGTGTGTGTGTGTGTGCAGAGTACAGAATACCAATAATAAATCCAGCAAATATATGTACTCTGCACAGGCGCAAACCTTTTCGATAAAATTCAAATTTCGCGCCAAAACTTAGTACCATAGCAACCCTAAAACACGCCATCAAACATACAGCACTTAACCTTAGCAAACAGATAACCATAACCACAAATTTTCACATGGTAAGTTCATAACAAACATATACAACTCGTTGTGAGGCTGTTACCTGGCAACCAATAACCTAAGAGCACAACAACACATACTTGATGTCAACAAAAACATAACCTATACAAGACTTAACATTCAGCATGGGGAATCGGCAGTTCTAACCCCACATTCGGCTAGCGGGCCTGCTCAACACGTGTGTATAACCACATGGCGGCCCGCGGGAACTTGGGACCTGACACGTTACCCGCAACCAGATGGCCGGTTGCTGCACCGGACATCTTGGAACGTGTGACGTCGACGGGCAGATGACAGCTGACTCCCGCCATATGGCAATCGCTGATCCGACAGCCGACTCCCGCCATCTGTCAACGCATGCTCACATGGCTAATTATCAGGTTACCGTTACCCGCCATCTGTTAACGCATGCTCACATGGCGACTGGCGGGAACTTGGAACCTATCAGCTGGCTCCCGCCGTCGTGACGTCATCTGTTAACGCATGCGCAGAAAAGTGGAGGGGGTCAGTCCAGGTGGCCCCCTATCTACTGATATTTGTGAATAAATTTATTTTACCGTACTTTGAATTTCATTTGCATATTTTACACCCTACCAACCGTAAGTGCTAAAATCCATGCCCAGTATTTATTTTGTGTTAAAGTTTATGCCCTGACTGAGCAGCCAAATTGAGTTTTTATGTAAAGATTATTCATTATTAATTGGGCTTATAAATTTAGTTTTATTGTCTCTACAACATGGGCCTAAAGTTTTTAATTTAGTTATACTTGCGCTCAACGTTCAGGCATTTGTTTCAGCTGTTATAAATTTAGTGATACTGGTACTTACAACGTGGGTCCGAAGCCTGGAAAAGCATCTGGAACTTGCGGTTGGTGGTGTGAGATGTACAAATATCGGGTTTTACATTAATATTTTCCTTATGCAATAACGTGACAATTTTGACTGCTAAATGGCGGGGTGACCTATGTGGCATGTTGTTTTTTTCTTCTGGATTTGGCGAAATATTTAGCATTATAATATTGAAATTTTTTGGCCCATCTCCTTTTTTTTTTGAAATTGATATCGTTTATGATAATTATATTCTATATTAAGTTTCTTTTATGAGGAAAATATTCCTTAGTATTTATTAGCAGATTATTTTCAATGCGAAAAATTTTGTTTATCATTTAAACAAGTTTAATTTTAAAAGTGAAGTATATTTATTAGCATATTATTTTTATAGAGAAATATTTTCTTTATCGTCGATTTAGACCAGTAGTTTTTAAGTTTTTGCGTTTTGGATAAACGTTTTAGAGAAATTGAATTTAGAGAATTTGAATTTAGATAATTTGAGTTTTCACTGCTACGGCTGTATTGTATTTGCAGTTTGTTTAGTTTCTGCGTTTTTGCTAAACGCTTTAGAGTTTGAGTTTAAAGAATTTGAATTTAGATAATTTGAGTTTAATTTCAGTTACGCTGCTGTTAATAAGGCAGTGTTCCCTTTAGAGAAGTTGAGTTACGCTGCTATTGATAGGGCAGTATTTTCCGTTAGACAATTTAGATAATTTGAGTTTACGCTGCGATTGATAGGGCAGTATTTTCCGTTAGAGAATTTTAATTTTGCGCTGCTATTAATAGGGCAGCATCTTATTTTGTAGTTATTCTCATTTTTGTATTTTGGCGAAACTCGTTAGAGATTTTTTTGTAGATTTGGGATTATTTTTACGCTCTCATAGTTGATTTCTTTTTGTTTTTTTTTGCTTTCAAGAAACCAAACAAAAAGTTTTTCTCCTCTTTTCAATGTTAACCCCTTGAGTAAGCATGAATGTCAATGACCTTTTGAGCCATGAACTGGCATATGAGATTTTTGCGCATGGACTTGAGGTTCCACCGACCGTAGAGGAGAAGCGACGATTATTGAGAGGATTGATTGCACAGCAAGTCCATGATCGTAGCTTTTCCGAGACTGAAAGATGTCTCAAACCTTTTTCTTATTGCTGAAATAAGAATTTCTTTTGAGAAGTTGAGGGAACTCATCGATAAGTTCTCTGGCCAGGCCAACTCCGTGGATTATCGCAGGATCGCTTCTCGTCTACGACATTTGTCTTCTCGCATCTACCATATGGCTCCTTCTACAGACAAGGAAATCTCTCAGAAAGCCCGACTCAGATATCAGTTACTCATTTTCGAATCTGACGTCGAGGAAAGGTAGGAGTCTCTGACACCTCCTCTTGATACTGAGTGGACAAATGAAGTCACTCAGAACAAACCTCTGTTTTCTTCAACGCCACCTCCTCAGCCACTGCAACCTCAGGTTCAGACAACTTTTGGTCATGTCACTCCTACTTAAGCCTTACCTCTGCCCAATCCTTTATTGTTTATCAGTAAAAAGGTTCCCTTTTATAAATGGGGCATAAAGAAATTCCCCGGAAAGGAATCTCTTGTCCAATTTTTAGAACTGGTAGAGTCCATAATGCAATCTAAGGCTGATGTTTATTCCTCGGCAGGTGATCTTTTCGAAGGCATTGCTTGGACATGCTGGCATAACGGCCATGTTAAGGGTCTATTTGACAGCTGGGATGATCTAATAGTCAAACTCAGACATTTTTAAGGGAAAATTATGAGCGCAATCTTATGGAAGAAATCCGTAGACGCAAACAGGGGCCTCGCGAACAGGTTACTTTCATTTGTTTTATGGAGTCTCAATTTAATAAGCTTACCCATTATTCTCTGCCAGAAACCGAAATGGTTGATTAGTGCGTCGTAATCTACTTCCCGATTACGTTAAGTTATTGACCCTTCACCAAATTGATACATTTGCACAGCTTACGTTCCTATCTCGTCATCTGGAGGATTCTTTCCTCTCATGCCATCAAGAGTCAAGATCTCGTTTACCAAATATCAATGCCCTTCACACTGTTTCCTCTTCACCTATCTGCTGGAACTGTAATCGTAGGAGACACATATATACGGCTTGCCATTCTCCCAAGACATTATTCTGTTATTCCTGTGGCCGGAAAAACACTACAAGTCGTAAATATCCTCGATGTTCGAAAAAACGTCGCTCGTCCAGGGTGTCCTGCACCAACTCGGGGGATTTCTCACGTCCAAGATTGGGTTGGGGACAGAAAAGGAAAATGAACTCCAGAAATTCCTATCAAGGGCAACGAGTAAGTCTTTCTAGAAAATCGTCTGAGTGGGTTAAGTGGATCCACCGTCTAAAAACATTCATGCATACTGGCTCAATTTCTACCCAACCTCCTTTAAGGGCTGACAAGCCTAAGGTTTCTGCCCAACCTCTTTTGGTGCATTTGCCTAATGATGATCGACCCTATGTACCTGTAAAAATTGCAGGTGAACAAGTCTCTGCTTTATTAGATAGTGGCAGTTACGTCAGTATTCTTGGCTCGTCGAGGTTGTATCTTTTGAATGAACTTAACTTGAAAATTAATTATGACACTTCATTAATGGTAACGACTGCAGATGGCCAAGTTCAGAATACCCGGGGTTATGTTATGCTCCCTGTTAGCTTTAATGGCATGGCATATCAATTAAAGATTTTAAAAGTACCGTCCATTACCCATGAAATCGTGCTGAGAATGGATTTTATCTCGAAATTCTGCTTAAGGATTGATCTTGCCAGGTTTTCGTGTTTTTCGACGTCATCACATTGTGAAGGTGAAATTTTTTATTAAAACTGCTCTTGGTAAAGAGACTTTCCATTTTTAGGCACATTTTTTTGTTCTCTCCAGTTTTGCAGAGATTCATGTAACTACTATTCTTTATCTAATTGGTGTTACCATCTCGTCTGAGACCCGAGATATGTCGTTAAACTGCGTCCAAACGATATTAGATGCATATCTCATCTGATTGGCGTTACCATCACGTCTGAGACCAGAGGTATGTCGTTAAACTGCGTCCAAACGATATTAGATGCATTTCGCATCTAATTGGCGTTACCATCTCGTCAGAGACCCGAGGTATGTCGTTAAACTGCGTCCAAACGATATTAGATGCATATCTCATCTAATTGGCGTTACCATCTCGTCTTAGACCCGAGGTATGTCGTTAAACTGCGTACAAACGACATTAGATGCCAAATAACCCATGACATCTTATATGGCATTACATCTTGTCTGGAAGGTCCATTCCTCAAATTGACCATCCATTTCATTTAAAAAAAATCATTTTCCCTCTTGTTGCGGCGACATTGTATCTGTTTCCTTTCACTGTGTTAATGTACAAAATTGTATCAATTATGAAAATTAATCATTCAATGTTATTTCTATAGATCAGTGATGTTATGAATTCTGTTTCAAGCCAGCCAAGTTAGTAGAATTGTTGTTATTTTTATAAACCTCGGCGTATGTTATATACTGCTTATGGATATCTTGCTCTGGATGCTGCATTTAGCAGTTGTATTTTTAGTTGTCCCGGGGCGTTTTTGCTATAGATAGCACCTTATAAAGTTTGTTCTGTCTTGGGACACATTTTGGCAGTCATCCAGGAGCCCTTGAAAATAAGTTAAAGGTATGAGCTGGTGTGCGTTTGGTTCCTGGATCTATCAACAGTGCTGTCATATAAATTTGGAGCTTTGAGGAGGATTTCAGAGAAATCTCCGGTGCACCTACCTCTGCCTTTGGCAATGAATTTATATGTATATATGACTATATATGCATTAAATGTTTCTTTTTATTATTTTCCTTGATGAGGAATTGTGGCTTGGTTACGAAACGTATGTGTGATTTTTGATTCCATTTAACTAGCTTTTCAACACAGTGAAATGTCCCTTTCAGACTTGACCACTAGCAATCATGCTCGAAATTTATTTTAAAATGAATAAATTTCTAATTTCCTCACAACAAATTAAGTTCTAATTTTCGCCTATATGCATTAGCTATTTATAGATTTTGATTACTAGTCAATCATTCTATTTGTGTTGTCAGTTTCACTGATAACCTCCTAGCTAATAACAGTTTGATGATGACCGGTTTGTCAATTCCTTTTTATAAATGTAGCAGATGTCATGTCAGCGAGGCAACAACAGGTGTTCATGAAGTGGTGGGCCACTTTACCATCCAATTAATAGTTGTAAGGAACCGATCCCCACTGGCGCCCTATGATTTTTTTTAATGTTTTCAGGTCTGTATTGCTATTCTCTGGGTAGTGTATGATTTTCTATTGCCGTCGTTACTAGTGTATCTCACCTCATAGTTGAAGGAATCGTAACATTGAATTGTGCAAGCAAAACTCCATGCCTGTGGAGGGCTGGAACCTCTTCACAGCATGGGACCATGGCGGCGCAACCTTGCTATTCTTTTTGTGAATATTTTTGTACGTTGCAGTGCATCCTGGAGGAGTGTTCACACGTCGACACTTGAAGGGGTAAATTTCAGTCATTATTATCTTTTTTCTTTTAAATCATTGCTATTAATTTAAATTTAAACCTTTCAACATTTTCTCTTAAAATTCATTCAATAAATAATTTCACTTCATTTTAAATTTTTCTTTAATTTTTGCAATTTGACCTAAACTTTTCTCAGATTCACTTAATAATTAATTTACCTTATTCAAAATTTCATTCATACTTCTATAAATCAAGTTCTAATCTTCTTAAATATAAATTGGTGTACCTGTGTTCAAATTTTATGGCGGGGTTTGCACTGACCAGGAAGGCACGAACGGGTAGTTTAAACCTTGTTGCGTCGTTATGTTCAGTTGTTGCCAAAGGAGTTCCTCCAACGAGCTGCCGTCTATTCGTTTGTGTCCCCACGAGTGGTCAATTTAAAGCAAATTTAGTAGTTTAAAATATTTTTTTTTGGGTATTGTCCCTCAGACTTCACTTTCAATGACCCATTAAGGTGTTGTCTTTTAAGCGTCGTTTAATATGGTCACTTTAAGGCAAATTTAGTAACATTTTTTGGGTATTGTCCCTCAAGGGAGAGACTTTCATTTTGATTACTCACCTTACTAAGGTGTTGTATTTTAAGTTTTGTTTTGAAGATTGCCTAGTTTCTCTCTAGCTCACCATTCTGATTGGTAGCTTTTCAGTCAATTTCTTTGAGATGATTTTGAAGATTCAATCATCCAGTTTTTTATCTTTATTAAGATATTGTCCTTCAGACTTCGTTTTTCTTTAATCTCAGTCACTCCACGCTGATCCACAGGTAGAAAGCAACCGTAGGCGTTATTGGATTCAAATTTTGTTGTCAACTTTCTTCGAAAAAGTGTTCAATTTCAATGGCATACAGAGCAATCACTTTCTATATCTTTTATTTCCCTTGCAGACAACACTCTCGTTGATTCATTGTTGGCTTACTTTCGTTGAGTAAAGAGCTTTATCACGTTCATTTTCAAACTTTAGCCTTCTTTGTAAGTGGCTTTTTTTTTACCCTGGCCAGCGGGATGTGTAACATGTCACACGCGTCGCCACCTTTCTTTCTGTACTATAAAACTTCGGAATCAGTCACCATAGTGACGTCAGAGTCTGAGTCTCGCTAGTGACGTCAGAGCCAGCGGTGTGGCATTAACAGCCGTGGTCGATTGTTCTACCGCATTATAACTCGATGAGAACGCGCCTACCAAGGTGATCCTCGATTAAGTCAAATACGTTGCGAGATGGAAGCTTCTTTATAAACGAACTTCCCACATGTGACAGCCATCTTCTCTTGTAAAAATTCTACTAAACAAGATGCAAATACGTAGTTAATTTTGACTAGAAAGGGCAGCATGCCGATATAGGTAAGAATACACACGTAATGCTCGCTTATTTTGTGATAGCTTGTAAGTTTCTTAATTGTGATTGATATAAATAGCCTGTCTTTTTGCTGTAATAAATGTACGTTAAGTAATTTATCTCACTGTAGATGTGATATTGTTCTATGATGGCTTGTGCTAGCGTTCCAAAATTAATATGAAATGACTATTTGCTATTATTTTGCATTAACTGTACTCTGCTCAAAGTCAATTAAATTGTATTAGCTCTCAATACAGATAACTCTTGTACTTACACGGAATGAGCTACCACCTGTCATATTTAATTAATAAGGAACTTAGCTGACCCTAATTCACATGAAATTTTAGATCACCTCGCTATTAGGGGACCCGTTTTACGGGAATCTATCATCTGGACATCTATCTACAGGGAACCCCTGTCCTGGGGTCCTCCATCAAGTATGTTCCTATAGAGAAGAACACCTAGCACCATTTCGGAGGAGCTAGCATTATGGCCATCACAGTTCATACTAGGGTAGGAAGACATCGGTTTCGAGCACGTCAAAGAAGCCTACCCCAGCTGCTCCGACGATAGCGACACACTGTGGCCCCTTCTAACATCCTGGCCTAAGCGGGTCCAACCTGTCACCTCCAGGACAGCAGTTCAATTCGCATCAAAGCTAAGCACATTACTTATCTGTAACACCGTTTCTATGAAATCTAAATATCCTGCTCCACAATTCACCTAAACAATATTCGGACTTAATTTAACATTAAATCATTTTCTTCATCAAGCATTGAGATTTGTTAAATTGGAACAACTACATTAGTAGATAGTGCGACACCTGGGCTCATCCCCTCCACTTTTTACTGCGCATGCGCGAGTCATCATGCGCATGCGCTGACCTGCGCAGACCTGTGACAGTTGACAGCTGACCTGTCAGATTTGACAGGTGTCAAATGTCACTGACCTGACAGCTGTCAGCTGTCAGCTGTCAGCTAACCTGACAGCTGTCAACGTCAGCTGTCACCTGACCTGACATGTGTCAACGTCAAATGTCACCTGACCTGTCAGATGACGTCACAAGCATTCCAAGATGGCTGACCTGTCATAGACAGTCGCAAGCCGGGTTCTCTCTATGGAACTAACCTGAGATGACGTCACAAGCATTCCAAGATGGCTGACCTGTCATAGACAGTCGCAAGCCGGGTTCTCTCTCTATGGAACTAACCTGAGATGACGTCACAAGCGTTCCAAGATGTCTGACCTGTGTGTCCATAGATAGCCACAAGTCAGGTTAGGTATTAACTGTCTTGTGATGACGTAAGATGTTCCGTCTGACCTGTGTGTCCATAGATATCTACAAGTCAGGTCTCCATGTGTGTATTTGAAGAATACCATCTGTCTGATTGTTTATTAAGGTTATGTATGTATGTGTTTATTAAGGTTAGTTGTTCGTATACAGACTGATTACCAAGCCATTTTGATTGTTTATTGTACTTACATACAACAAGAGACGTCAGCCTTCTTTCACAGCTTAATACACACACTACTGAACAGGTGTCTTCTGTGTTGAGGATACAGACAGACAACTGATTGCCATTGTTAAAGCTTGTATATGTTGTTTGAAAGGATATAACACACGTCATGACAGTTCAAAGTCTTTGCTTAAACTGACAGATGCATGTGTATTTGAAAGAAAAGCATTCGCCTGAACTTAGATTTGAACCCACGAACCTCGAATCGGCCATAGACAGCTTTCTCAGATATACACTGTCCCTAAACCAATAGCTCCACAGACACACACGTTAAAAGTTTGTTCGCTGTTGTATATATAAAACAAAGCCAGTTGTTGTTGACATATGAGGTTAGGTGTTTGTATACATGTTGATTACCAATCATCTGATTGTTTAGTAAGGTTATGTTTGTATTTGTTATTTGAATGCAAACAGACATAATAAGAAGAGTGTACTTACATACAGCAAGAGACGTCATCCTTGTTTCACGACTTAACACATACTGAACAAGTGTCTCTTGTATTGAGGAAACAAACTGATGTAAGAGAGAGAGGCCTTACAAAGGATAAACAACGTTTTACAGTTGTTAACCTTGATCCTGTTTGAGCTTGTCTGTGTATCTGTTTAATATACACAAGAGAGAGGCCCTCTTAAAGGTAAACAACCTGTCAGTTGATGACCTTGTGTTATATCTGTTCAATAACCCCTACATTATTCGTGTTTGAGCTTGTCTAGAATACAGTCGTTAGAAGTATGACATCATCCATGTATTTTAGCAGATGTACCACAAGATAAGTTTGTTCAGGATATTATTGCTTTAAGACATACTTTTTAATTGTATTACAAAATAAAAACACATTAATTTTAACAAAGACTTTTATTTGATTCTAAGTACAAGTATGTAAACTCTTTGTTGGAATACATTTATAGAATTATTAACATTAGATGGTTCAGTGTTGCGTTGGTGCTGTTGTTGTTGTTGTCGTCGGTGTCTCTTCATGGCTGTGGGCTTACTAGGTGATAACACTAGCTTCTTTTAGTTCTTCCAAGATTGACTGAATTTCGTTGTTATGAGCAGTATTACCTGCAACTTGGGAAGCCACTAAAAGTCTAAGTCTGTCAACCAACTCGTTTATGTCATTCCAATACACATAGGCTATTTGTTTGTTATTTTGTATCATATAGTTGTTGGTGCTGATGTTGTTTGGGCTCATGCCGTTGCTATCGCTGCTCTTATCACTCTGAGTTTTAAGTTCAGTCTTTTGTTTTTTGTTAAGATATCTGTCGTTGCTGTCGTCATCGTCTTCCTCGTAGGTGTAACCAAAACCTTGAGGTGTTGAGGATCTACGACCTCGTGGATTTATCACTGGTTTTATTAGAGTCAGATACTTTTCAGAGGAACAACCCTTGGTTCGTGCGTTAGGATCATAGTTCATTTTATGAACACTAGTTGCTTCTAGAATATCTCTATAGTGTTGAAGATCATCATAGGTATACCCTCTAGGTGTTTTCATAAATATCAATTCTAGCAAACCTTGTGTTTGCGGGTATCTCCTTTGGCCCAGTTGAATCTCAGCATCAGTAAAGTCCAAGTGTTTGTTGCCAAGACTCCAGCTACCAGTATCTTTAGCGTAGCGAGCACCATACGTTTGATCAATAGTAGCAAGCCTCGGTGGTTCAGTAAAATACTTGTCTACATAATATCGAACTCGGTCAGGATATTGCTCCAAAAATTCTTGATATGCAGGGTTGGTTGTGACAGTTTGTAGGTCTGCCTCAAGCTCTTCAAATGTTGGGATGTCCTCATCGGAACTTGTCGCCTCAGCCTCTTCCCTTGGTTCAGCTTCAAAAACTTCATGGTCTTTAAGGAACTGTACTTGGGGTTTCGTTTCTGGTATATCGACTTCGTCTTTGATTTGTTCAACCTTTGGTGGTTGCGATGGCTGTTGCTGCTGCAGTGCTGCTGTGTTTTTAGATATTTCACTTAAGGGCTCAACAAGTGGTTTATATAAACGTTGCAGAGCATCATCATTCTCAGCTCTGTTAAGTTTAAGCATTAAATGTTTTTTTCGAATATTGTCAGCAAGTTGTAAAATCCTTTTCTTAACTTTTTGCTCTTCCTTACCCAACACTTCCATTGTGCTACAACTGTTTTTGGTGTTACCAGTCGGTCTAATCATTTGTTTGAGCGATACAGGTTGTGTGGTGGTTTAACATATACTGACTGTCACGGTACATGCCTTCTTATTTATCACGATGTCCGGCTGTCTTGTTAGACAGCTGTGTTAGACAGCTGTGTTAGACAGCTGTCTTAGACAGCTGTCTTAGACAGCTGTGTTAGACAGCTGTGTTAGACAGCTGTCTTAGACAGCTGTGTTAGACAGCTGTGTTAGACAGCTGTGTTAGACAGCTGTGTTAGACAGCTGTCTTAGACAGCTGTCTTAGACAGCTGTCTTAGACAGCTGTGTTAGACAGCTGTGTTAGACAGCTGTGTTAGACAGCTGTGTTAGACAGCTGTGTTAGACAGCTGTCTTAGACAGCTGTGTTAGACAGCTGTGTTAGACAGCTGTCTTAGACAGCTGTGTTAGACAGCTGTGTTAGACAGCTGTCTTAGACAGCTGTCTTAGACAGCTGTCTTAGACAGCTGTCTTAGACAGCTGTCTTAGACAGCTGTGTTAGACAGCTGTCTTAGACAGCTGTCTAACACAGCTGTCTAACACAGCTGTCTTAGACAGCTGTGTTAGACAGCTGTCTTAGACAGCTGTGTTAGACAGCTGTGTTAGACAGCTGTGTTAGACAGCTGTGTTAGACACCTGTGTTAGACACCTGTATGACAGCTGTGTTAGACAGCTGTCTGTCCTGTCTACCATTGTTAGAATAATATATATCTATCGAATCCTTTTCTATATCGACCTTTGTGTACATCGTTTTCCTTCACAATCACCAACACACCATACTTATTATCTTTCCAGCATTGGTGGCAGATAGTTTTAAATTGTTTAAAGTCCATATCGGTGGTTACATGATCGTCGTACACATGTTTTAAATTGGTTTCATCTTGCTTGAATAACACAATAACATTGGTGTTGTCACGTACCAGATGCTTGGGTATTCGTGTATATGTTTGACAGAGATAGAATGAATCAATATTCTTATGTCTGCCCATACTGAAGTATGCTCTTATTTTATCTTGTTTGTCACAAGCTACATCATCAAATATAAACACAGAGTTGTCCTTGGCATCTGCCGGATCTAATATTTCATCGTTTTCTCTATAAGGATAGTAACCAACACCTTTTGTTGCATTCATCACCTCCTTTAACATCTTGTATTTCGGTTGATACAGAGACTTTGAATACACATACACGTTATCAAATTTTAAACCGTTTGCTTCAAACAATAAACTCAGCATGACATTAGTTTTACCACAACCACTCGGACCACATATGATACAGCGAACGGTGTTTGGAAAGAGAGGACCATGCCTCAGTTGTTGTTGAGCTGTGTCCGTAACAACATCGTCTATATTTGTAATGGGTAAGGCAGAAGCGTGTTTGCTGGTACGCATCTTAACTTAAACTAAACTATATTTTTTGGGTGTGTATATATATATATATATGAATGCAAGTGAGACACCCAGTCAGTATGCATGTTGGTGTCACAGAGTGAGGGTTGTTATTAACAAAGACAGATACAGGTTTTGCTGAAACGTTGCTAGCGTTACAAACACCATGAAAGTTAACAGAAAACTTGATGAGGGGTTTTATGTAATCAACTCGAAGCCAAAGAAGAAGGTCCCCTTTAAAAACATACTAAGTCTGATTGAGGAAGTTATAAAAGATAGAAACCTTATTCCAACAGCGAACGCCGTGTTTGATATAGCTCATACAATCGTTAGAAACATTGGTGGACGTAAGAATGTGCAGAAACCTCGAGTTATTCCAATACCTAAAAGTGGAGGCTTCCTTCCGTTGTTGCCTCTTATATTTGGTGGGCTGTCAGCACTAGGAGCTCTGGGTGGCGGTGCTGCAGGTATTGCCAAAGCCGTGAACGATGCCAAGTCTGCGAAACAGAAACTAGAGGAGGAAGAACGACACAACAAAACAATGGAAGCCATCGCGATGGGTAGGAGAGGGAGTGGCTTGAAATTTAAGCCAAAATGCAAGAGACTGGGCAAAGGCATGTATCTCAAGAAACAGCGCTACGGTTATGGGTTGTATCTGCAAAAACCAATGCAATAAAAGACTGAAACAGTAGCCTGTGTGTATCAGTCATGGCGCACACCTTTGTGTTGAAAGACCGCAGCTCCCATCTGTCGTCAGACTACCATCCACCAATTGTTTTGGATGGTAATTATGCTGTTGCCTTGATAGGCTTTCACACCTACAACAACATACCCAACATCTATGAAGGTAAAAACAAATTTCATGTAAAAGAAGGAACCGGTTGGCGAACCATCACGATACCCACCGGTGCTTATGAAATAACACACTTGGAAGAGTTACTTCAAAATGAACTTGTTGGTGCTACAGCAACACACGAACAAAAGCAACAGGCTCTGATTCTGAGACCTAATCCGAACACCATCAAATGCAGACTAAAGTGTTATACAAATGTCAGTTTTGAATTTGATGGTTCGATTGGGCGAATGTTGGGCTTTTCAAAACAAGTTCTTCAGCCGGACACCTTTTATGAATCTGATTTACCTGTTGATATAGTGGATGTTAGACAGATTCGCATCGAAACCAATATCGTGTCTGGTTCCTATTATAACGGACAACCCTCACATACGCTGTATGAGTTTGCTCCGATGGTTGATCCTGGCTACGCAATCGACATAGAACCTAAAAATTTAATTTACTTGCCGGTGAACAAGCAAGAGATTTCCAATATAAGCATCGACATCGTCGACCAAGATTCAGTTCCTGTCAACTTTCAAGGTGAAGAGGTGTCTGTTCGCTTGAAACTTATAAAAGTTGCTTAGTATGTTGGTCTTCAAGGATATAAAAGCAAGTGCATCTACCACATCAAATTCAGTTGAGTCAGACACGTCAAAGGGTACGCTTCGTCCCGATAATATTGAGTTCCTGCAAAGCCTGGGTTATCATGTCGTCAAAACTAGAAATATTCAAAGAACCCGTGTTTGATGATGGCATCGATCGAGAAGAGCTGCGCTCTTACTATTCACCAACTAAATCGTTTGGTAACAGCGATGAAATTGAAATAGCCATCAACCAACAAGATGCGTTCGTATGTCTGGCCGAGTCAGCTCTAATAATCGAAGGTGCTCTGGAACCTGTAGCAGTCCAAAATGCCACTGGTGCTTGTTATCTGTCAAATAATGGAGGAGCAGCTCTGTTTGAATCAATGACCTATGAGTTAAATAACAAGGAAGTGGAACGAGTGCGAGACCCATACACCACAACCATCATCAAAAGTCTGCTATCGTTCAGTAAGAATGAAGCCCAATCTCTTAGCAACGCCGGTCTGAATGTGTCGTCGGAGCACATCACCTTAAATGATAACAAGTTTCACATGCTCATACCTGTCTGGTTCCTCTTCAGTTTCTTTCATCATTTCAAAGGAGTTCTCTGTGGCAAACATACTTTCCGCTTTACAAGAAGTCGAAACGATTCCAATGGCTATTACAGCACAGGTACGGCACGAGCAAAAATTACCGTAACCAATATGTTTTTAAAGGTAAAACATGTCTTTCCCAATGATAAAATGAAATTGGAACTGATGGATAAAATAGCCAAAGACACCTCTATATTTCTCGCATACCGCAAATGGGACATATACGAGTTACCAGCACTCAGAGATATCAACAGAGATGTGTGGGCTGTTAAAACTGCAACCAACTTGGAAAGACCTCGATATGTGATTATAGCATTTCAAACAGATCGTAAGGATAACGTGAAGAAGAGGTCAGACTATTTCGATAACATTGGTATGTTGGACCTCCGAGTGTTTCTAAATTCAGAATGCTACCCTTATGAATCTATGAATATGGATTTTGAGAAATCGAAATATGCAGAAGCCTATAACATGTATACAGATTTTCAAAAAAGCTTCTGTTATAAAAACATGTCGGAGCCTATCTTGAATTATGACGAGTTTAAAGACAGAGCTCTATTTGTGATTGACTGTCAGCACCAGAACGAGTCAATCAAGTCTTCAACGGTGGACATTAAGGTGGAGTTTATGAGTCACGCCAACTTCCCAAAAAATACTCGTGTTTATTGTCTGGTTATTCATGACAGTGTAATGGAATATAAACCTCTAACGGGCATCGTTAGAGCCATTATGTAATAATTGTATGTCATTTATGTATCAATATGTACAACTTAATTAATCCTAATAAATTTTTATTGTATGTAAAACAGTTGTTTTATTTTTATTTTGTTGCATTTTTATTAACCCCTTTCTGTCTGTCAGTCTAAGCAACGACTTCGAGCTGTCATGACGTGTGTGTTAAACAGCTGTACAAGCTCAAACAAGATTATCTAAGATACTTGTTGGGCAATCAATTGTCTGTCTTTTATTACACAGCTCTGTCAGTCTAAGTAAAGACTTCGAGCTGTCATGACGTGTGTGTGTGTGTGTTAACAATCAACAACAGCGTCTATATGTTTTGTTTCAAGTGAATGTCATTAAACAACTGTGTTATTTCTATAACGGGGCCCCATTCAAGACCTCAACATACGTTAGTGTGTACTAAGCCGTGAAACAAGTATGACGTCTCTTGCTGTATGTAAGTATACTATTATATTATTTATGTTTACATACAAACAATACTTATCAAACAATCCTCGTATATCAAAGTTTAATTTAGTTGTTTTAAATCGAGTTTTGTTACTTGTGTGTTTTTGATCACTCCCTATATAAATTTAGATTCATTCATTCAAAATACAAACACACTAACATAAACAAACACGCCGACAATAAAACCAAGTCCCCGAGTTTTATTGCGCTATTAAAATAAACTCATTAACATATCTAGATGTAAATACGTTTTTCTTATTGATATAGTTTACTTCAAACGTTTTTTGTTATTAAATGATATTAGATAGGTAAATTGGTACGTGTTTTAAATTTCTTTTTACTATAAATAAACAATTGTTTTTTAAATTACAGTTCCTATTATTCAATTGGAATGTAATAGAGATACACCCCCTGCCTACACACACAAACTCAGCAGCCTCATAAACTCGTTTTATGTAACAGGTTTTTGTTTTATATATACCCACTGATAACAAACTTTCATCGTATGTCTGAATAGCATAATCGGTTTAGCGACGTTTGCATATCTTAGTAAGTTGTATGGTTGGGGGTTCAAATCTAATTTCTGGCGAATGCTTTTCTTTCAAAAATCATATTTCAAATTAAATTCAAAATTTCAAATTACCCACTCAATATATCTTCCTCATATATGTATGTGTGTGTGACTAAACCGAATGACTGTGTCCAACAGATGTCTCCCATCGAGCTAGAGAATATTCTCTACACTCTACAACTTTACAAATAGAATATTCTCTAGCTCGATGAGTCATATCTCTGGACACAACAGACAGAAATTTTCAAACAAATTCAAATTTCCCGCCAAAAACGAAATACCCTAACAAACTTCAATACACCTTAACAACAACAACACAATAAACAAACCAAACAGCTGTGTTTACGAACATAACCTTAATAAACAAAATACA
Organism: Tillus elongatus; assembly: GCA_964006375.1. Lineage (NCBI taxonomy): Eukaryota > Metazoa > Arthropoda > Insecta > Coleoptera > Cleridae > Tillus > Tillus elongatus. The sequence continues at coordinate 88,757,127 of OZ023267.1, forward strand.
TAACCTTAATAAACAAACAGATGCATGGTAATCAACACACATGACATAACCTTAATAAACAAATACAAACATAACCTTAATAAACAAACAGATGACACGTGAGCGAACATAACCTTAATAAACAAATACATAACCTTAATAAACAATCAGACAAACACACATGGAGAGCTAACCTGACTTGTAGATATCTATGGACACACAGGTCAGACATCTTGGAACGCTTGTGACGTCATCTCAGGTTAGTTCCATAGAGAGAACCCGGCTTGCGACTGTCTATGACAGGTCAGCCATCTTGGAATGCTTGTGACGTCATCTCAGGTTAGTTCCATAGAGAGAACCCGGCTTGCGACTGTCTATGACAGGTCAGCCATCTTGGAATGCTTGTGACGTCATCTGACAGGTCAGGTGACATTTGACGTTGACACATGTCAGGTCAGGTGACAGCTGACGTTGACAGCTGTCAGGTTAGCTGACAGCTGACAGCTGACAGCTGTCAGGTCAGTGACATTTGACACCTGTCAAATCTGACAGGTCAGCTGTCAACTGTCACAGGTCTGCGCAGGTCAGCGCATGCGCATGATGACTCGCGCATGCGCAGTAAAAAGTGGAGGGGATGAGCCCAGGTGTCGCACTATCTACTTACATTATATGATTGTGATATTTGTGAATAAATTTATTTTACCGTACTTTAAATTTCATTTGCATATTTTACACCCTACCAACCGTAAGTGCTAAAACCCATGCCCTGTATTTATTTTGTGTTAAAGTTTATGCCCTGACTGAGCAGCCAAATTGAGTTTTTATATAAAGATTATTCATTATTAATTGGGCTTATAAATTTAGTTATACTGTCTCCACAACGTGGGCCTAAAGGTTTTAATTTAGTTATACTTGCGCCCAGCGTTGAGGCATTTGTTTCAGTTGTTATAAATTTAGTTATAAAAGTAACAATTTTTTTCAATAAACAACCTCATACAAAATTTTCCTGTTTTTTAATGCGGATAAGCTTAAATAATCAAAATATTGGCTTTCCATTTGAAAAACTCAAGTTTCAGCAGATTTTTCATCTTATTTTTGGTATTTCGTTTTCGCACACTCTATCAATTAATTCAATAAATTTATTAAAAGATTGTTAGACCCGTCCCCAGCTACAAGGAACGCAATCCAAAGTAAATAATTATGTAGTGTGTATGTGAGAAAAATATCAACATGTGTTGTGATGAAATAGTTACTGAAGGACTTGAATTACAAAAATGATTTAGCAGAAACAAGCAGTTATCTGCCAAAAATAAATACTTCATAAAATATTTTCAAGAAACAGTTCAACTGTTTATTAAAAACTTGATAGAAATGCCCCCAATAGAGACTTTTGAGACTGAAGGAGAAAGAGCTTGTGTTATTTTCACACTGAGTTGCAGGCGACTTGATTCCGCCATCGCTAATTCACTGGCTTCGTTAACTAGTGCTAAAGAAGATGTTGAAATGTGGACTGTATTTGAACCGTAGGTACACTGAGTTCCAAAGGACTATATATATATATATATATATATATATATATATATATATATATATATATATATATATATATATATATATATATATATATAGTTAAAAATTCCCTTTTGGCTTCTAAAAATAATTTATTTAAAATCAGAAGTACATCAAAATTATCAAGTGATTAATTACAAGTCAAGTGATACTTATAAACTAGGATTTATTACATATGCTGTTTCCCAATCAACTTCGTAATCGCTGGAGGTCGCTGTCTTGCTGAGTGGACGATATCAGAATAGATATCGTGGTAATCGTCTTCTGGCAATCGGCTATTAGGTTTTTTCCCCTCAGGGCTCGTCCGCGGCTTATTGCCGCCCTGATATCACTGCAGCCTTTACTTATTGTGCATGCCCTTAGTCTTTTTACTCCACTCATTCCAAAATCACTGTGCCTTGAACTCGTCTGCACAGCGATTGGTAGGGTGGAGTTTTATAATGCTGTTTCTCCGGTCTAGACTGGCCGTAGATCAGTTGTTTTTGCGGTCCAGAGCTTTACACTGGCACAAGATGTGCTGGGCTGATTACGGCCCTCGCCGCAGAGTCTGCATGCGAGGTTCCCCTCGAACCGCCCCATTTTATGCAATTGTTTCTTGACGGCCATGTGTCCCGTCAAGAAACCTGTTATGTTTCTGAGCTGTCCTCGGTTAAGATTTAGCAGCTCCAAAGCTCTCTTTGAACTGGGTTCGTCAATTATTGACTTCCCATGTCTGAGCTCTGGACAGTCTGCCCAGTACACCTTGTGTTGGTTTCTGACCCAGGACTTAATGGCTCCACTGGCAGTGCTCTTTGTCACGCCCAGAACCGGTTCTGGTCCCATAAATGGTTCCGCTGACCCTCTCTTCGTGAGACTGTCAGCTCCTTCATTGCCTTTGACCCCGAGTGACCCGGCACCCATATGAGGGTGACCTCATTCTGCCCAGCCAGGTCGCTCGTCTCGTCTGGGCACTCACTCAACAGCCAGGAATTTACCCGTGGGCTACTTAGGGCCTTAAGGGCTGCCTGGCTGTCTGTGGCTATGAGAGGATCCGCTTGTTGGTGTAGCTCTTCCTCTTGTTCTCCCGCACACAGTGCAGGATGGCGTACATTTAGGCCTGAAAGACCGTTCATGGGCTCCGAGGGAAATACTATGACTTACCCTCGGTCCTTCCGAATAAACATCTGCCCCCGTCCCAATATATATATATATATATATATATATATATATATATATATATATATATATATATATATATATATATATATATATATATATATAGACAGTATTTGCAATCTGTACATATTAGCAATTGTTCACAACTAGAGGTTTTACAGTTGGTTGACGAATTACTCGGGAAATTCACAAATACTTTGGTTAATTACGCGTTGAATTTGCTTAAATTTACGTGTGTCTGTTTGAAAAGAAAGAAATATCCTGTTATGTGGTGTCCGAATTAGGCATGTATCTGCGTATTATTTGCATTCAAACGTACGGTTTTGACTGCAGAATAAAAGTTTATCACTCATTATTTTCTAGTTCAGGAAACAAAGGATATTCGCGGTACGACTGCACTTGAAATGTACGAAATTCTTCAAATTGAATACACGAAAAGCGTAAATAACTCAAAAAAGAACTTGAGATAAACCACTCGTGTTTTGATGATAGATGAAAAGCACGAACAGTGCGAACAAACTTGAAATGAATCGATTGAGGTCTGGCACAAAGTGCTAAACAGAAATAACTGAGTTAAACGAGTAACTGATGAAGAACTCATGAATAACTTGGAAATAAGTAAGAGCTCAGAAGAAATTGGTAAGGACTAAATTGAAATCTTGTAAAGAACTTAATTAAGAACTTTGAAAAATATCTCTGGAAGAACTTGGAAAGAATCAAGAATTCAGAGAGAACTCAGAAGCAATTGGGAATGAGATCTAGTAAGGAACTCAGTTATGTTTAGCGAGAGATAGGCATATATAGCGCTTCCATACAGCGTTTCACCCAGAAGAAAATTGGCGCAACGTCGGTATTTGCAGGGAATTCCCGTAGATTAATTCTCGCAAGATATTTAGAAATATTTAAGAATACAACTAAAGCTATTAACTGAAGAAAGGAACCTAACAAGGTTAATATTTAATGCTTGTATGGCAGTTATCAGTCGGAAAATAAATGCAAATGCACTAACGGTATTTGATTATAGATTTAAAGCAGATTAGAGAATAAAAGGAACCGGCAACCTACTAAAATCGGAATTTTCCCAAAGGGATTAAGTCACGTGGAAGGTAACCAATGAAAGCAGTAGCGCGTAAGGCATGAAATCAGTGGCGTAACAGTCGGGTTTCTCCAGCAGATACAAGGTTTTATATTATAATTAATATCTAATTGTAATTGTATACAAAATCCAACTTTATGTGATTTATAGTCACATGCATGCACCGGTTTTTTTTAGTGTTACATTACTAATGTACGTATGTAAAAAAGGCATACATTGACTGAGGTAGTTTATTAATTCCTCTGATGGCGTTTGGTCACGTCTAAAAACTGTACTGTGATATATTAGGTTCTTCAAATTGTACCAATTAGGCATGTATTGCCTATGGACAAGTTGGTAAATAGCTACTAAAACATCACCTGAGAAGTAAGTAGACTTAGGGAGCCGGTGTCGATTTAGAGATGGCCATGTCCTCTACATGAATAACATTTGTAGGTTGCGTAATACACTTTAACCTTAGATGTATAAACATAAATATTTTTTATATGAAGTTAACAATTAACAAGAAATGTGAAAAACTAATTTTGGTTCATTTTATCCATTGGAAGGAAGGTCAGCGAACCCGTTCGTATGAAGGGAATTCAAAATTTATAAAGGACATCCTGACAAAGCGTTACGCCCACAACTTCTTATTAGAGTTTTCTCCCATAATATACCTGGCGCCTGCCCTGTTTTGTTATATCCCAAGTACGTAAATAAATAAATTTCCCTTCAGAAGGATCAATACTATTGAGAAAACTTCATTATGAACGATGATGCAATCAGCAATTAATTAGGGATATGTAGATCCACTTAGTAGTTTTCTCAGTTTGATATCTACAAAAGCGCCATCAGCAATCAAATATTCTTCTTAACACAGATTCTATAACTACTTGATAAAAAATAATATTTGCTTTGCATATAACTACTCGCCCTCATAAATGCTTTGCATATCAGAGTTAGCAAAATTAATTTTCTCTGGAAGTTATACTGTTTGTTTCAAGTAGATAAATTACTTCACGCGATTAATTGTTTTACAGAAAGCGATATTTTGTGTCTCTAGGCGTTAGTTCTTGCTGACAAGAGCAATAATGTAAATCAAACATCACTTTCAATCTCTATAAGGATAAGAATACTCTAAACACGCTAAAATATACAACTTTATTAATTGTAAATTGCAAAAATAATTATATAACTGTTTCTTTTCAGTTGAAACAATTACCATAGCAACAGAAGCCAGAAATTTAGTGAATGTCAAACTTTACCGTTGTATTATAGCAATTTATATTGTTGTAATAATGTATTGCGATATTTATTGTAAATTCAGTACTTAATTTATTTTCTAACACGAATGCCGGGTATGGTATGCGTATATGCGCAGAAAGATTTCAATAGACGCAAAGCCCATCAAAAATATTTGGAACTGTATCCAAATAGAAGACAATAGGATTTTAAAATTTTAATGAACCTTTACGATCATTAGCTGAAATAGGTTCGTCTCGTCTCAAACGAGATTCCGCAAGGCGCCCGAACAATACAACTCCTGAGCAGGGAGAACAAGTTTGGGTTCGCGTAGCTGAAAATCCTGTGGTAAGCACAAGACACATTGCTATGGAAAGGGGAGCCAGCTGGAGTCAACTGTGCAGCATTTTTCCCGCAGCGGGAGTTCATCCCTATCACTTTACTCCAGTGCAGAATCGGTTGGAAGTTGATTTTTCGGGTAGACCGAAATTATCCCGTTTCTGTCGTAACGTTCACACGTTTAGGCGTCTTCAATTTTATAAACTAACATGTGTTGGAGTTAGAAAATCCGCACATTATATTATTCGAACATCATTTCCAACACGAATTCAGAACAAATGTCTGGTGTGGACTTATCGGGAATTATTTATTAGGTCTATTCGAACTACCACGAAATTTAAACGGCAATCTGTATTTCAATGTTCTGCAAACTTAGTTACCTAATTATTTGAACGACCATCCCCTACAGATAACACAAAACATGTTATTCATGCATGATGGAGCGCCAGCATATTTCTTTAGATCTGCCACGAATTCCTAAATACACAGTTTGCTCCTCGCTGAATTAGTCGTGAAAGCCAGGTACCTTGGCCAGCTCTAAGTCCATATTTCACCCCCCCCCCCTGACCCTTGTGTATGGAGATATATGAAATTACTTTGTACATCGAAGTGTTTAAGATACGGGAAGGATTATCGCAAATGATTGAGAATGCTGCGAAGTCACTTCGAAGCCAACGGTTTGTTTTTAACATATCCTTTGTAACGCTTGTGTTTCGTTACTACTTTAATTATCTAGAATAAAACCGTAAAAGAACTAATTAATAGCCAACAGTCCAATATCTGTAAGGCAATTTATGTTTTAATTTCAAAATTAATTTTATAAAAAGTCGCTAAATCTTCAAGTACCGTAAACACCTTTACTGCATTTCAAATTTGTACGTTAAAAGTCAAATATCTAAAGACGCAATATGGCTTTGTTAATAAGTGATGCGTCGCATTTTGCGGGAGGAATAATTCCAAGACAAATAAATCTCGTTGCTACTGGCTCTGGAATTTTCCGTAATTGGTGACGTAAGCCAACGACAGTTTGAAAACGTTTGCGTGCAGGCAGGAAAATTGGCTGCAAAGCCACCAAGGGAGGTCTCGCTTTATTTCATTCCAAAAACGGAGGCTAGAAAGAGCTAGCGCACGGCTTGTAACGGTCAGAATTCAGGATGTTTCGTGCAGCGTCAAAACATTCACCGAGAGAGAGAGAGAGTCTCTGCTGTGCCGTCTTAGCGTCAACACGTCAGCTCCGCTGGCTATTGAATTACCTTAAAACGAGGTAATAATGTTCTTTCTGTTATCTGTACAACTTAATAATTATTGACAGTGATTATTTAAAGTAACTTGAGTGATTTTCGAGTTTAAGCAAACATAGAATTCAGCCTAAAAACGGGACCTAAGTTGTGTTTCTCTGTGTCAAGTTGTAGATTTCTTTTGGTGATTAGAAATAATTTCTGGTTATTATTGTACCTTAAGTCAATTGGTAGTGAATTTTACTGAAGCAAATTCACGTCTCAACTGCGATTCGCAAAGTTTTCATCAAACATCGACATAGGTGTCAAATGGTCGGGTGATATGGGAATAGTAACACCCACCGGCCTCTCTGATGGGAAGTTCCAGTCGTTTTTCCCCAATTTTTTTGCTCTTGTAGAAGTCTGAAATCTGTGTCAGGCACTCATAATTGATGCCACCTGGAGAGCATCTTCCAGGATCACTAGGTAGCTTTAGCACCGGAAGATTGGTGAGTCTGAACAAAATCTTTTGTCTGAATCAGCAGAACTTTCATGCCGAAATTTAATATCTGAAGTTTCAATAACCCGAACTCTCACAATCACGTGATCAAGTTTGAGTTTCAACACTATGTCAGAGAGGTGCTGACCGCACAAGTAAATATTCCGTGTTTAATCTCTAAGGATTCGCCAATTTTTTTAATTTTTTTTGTAAATGTAAACACAGTTTTTAGTAATTTCTTTTAAGTTGCAATTAGCAAATTTTGTCTGTAAAATATCTAACTTATATATTATCTGTAATATCTTTTAGTTTTCATAATTAATATGGAAATTTCACGTAGGGAAATACTAATAAATTTTCTTTCTTTGGAGCTTCACTCAGGAACTGGCCAGTAAATTCACTAGAACACCTAGCAATTGATTGACAAACGTCCAGCAATTTACCTAATCATTTGTGTTTATTTTGAGCAATACCCTAAGTAATCAACAGTAACATTTTAGTATGTAACTATCTTTATCTAATTATTTTGACACATGTATGTAAATTAATAATTTCTTGCTCTTGAAATTCTTGCTGTTTATTTAATTGTTATTTGTGTGCAATTAATGTTTATCTGAGATTTACCAACCATTTTTTATTTCATTTTGTTTGCTGTTTCAAATTTAATTTTTATGAATAAATTTATATATTTTGTTATACTGAAATATCTGTTTAATTGAAGAGAAATCCCTCCCCAACTTCTCATTTATTTTGGCCTCAGCGTAAACAAATTATTTCTTATTAACTGTTTTCTAGATATCTGAATTTCTATGTAACCTAGCACCAGTCTGGAGAGCCCACAAATATAGGACTCTGGGCAGTGTGAAGAAAGCAAAGGAAGAGAACGTGAGTATCCAACTATATGCAGATCTTTCAGCCTCATAAAAAGTGCTGATAATCTAAATAAATTTGATAATCTGTTAGATAGCTACTTTAGGGTAGGGTGTTATAGGCAATTGTGACCTCACCATAGAGCAGATCTATGTCCACCTGAGGTCAATCACATATACCACGGTTCTCGTCTTCTTAAGCTATTTTTGTTTTCTTTAAAGGAGGTAACACCTTCGGTAAAAGGGTACACAAACGCATCGAAGTGAATAGAAATAATTTTGAACACTTATTGTATAATTAAGAAATCTTTTTAAAATATGTAGCTCTTACCTATGATTTGAAGTAAGTATATATTCAAGTAAAATTTATTGTGTTAAATACAGTTATTGTCTCTTTTCTTCAAACACGATTTTTTTTCCTTAAGCGATTTAATTTATAGGAAAAATATTAAGTACGATTCAATTTTCTGAATGCATTGTTCATAATGTGCAAAATCCTTGGTAGTTTATTTTTACGCTAACAGAAAAATTTAATTGTCACTTTTGTTTCTTATTGCAGAACGATTTCTCAATTATCTCGAAAACGGTTACTCCTAAATACTTTCATTAGATATAACTTATTTGTGTAGGAAAAGTAGATAAATAAATTTCTTCAAAAGCTGAATACTGGCGCATCAAAGTTCTGTCGTTTAAAAGGAACACGTTTTGATGTAGTTGTCGCCCTCTATGAGATACATCAAAACTGTGCCCGTATTTAAGCTTTTCGTTTCAATGAACCCAAGATACCCGATACAAGTGATTATTGTTAAATCCTAAATCGCGTTTTGTTCTTGATAATGATAAAAAATAAAAACACATCAATTTTAATGTAGGAGATGTTCAAAATATATGCCTGAATGCCTTAGCACCATCCTAATCGCAAATTAAAATGTTTTCTAATGTGACCGACCTAATCGCAATTGTTATTCTTCTTCTTAAGTCAGTCAAATCTCGTGGTTTAGTTTTGTATACCACACTTTTCACATATCCTCATAAGAAGTCTAATAACGTAAGAAGTGATCGTGTTGGCCATTCTAACGATCCTTGCCCGCCTATACACCGATTTGGAAATATGAAGTCGAGATACTGCTGGACAGTGATTTGGTAATATGCTGCTGCTCCTTTCCGCTGGAACCAAATCACATTCACTGAAACTTTGCTCGATTAGGATATAAGTTTGCCAAACTTGGCACGACATTATTTTGGGGCAGTGCTAATTACTTATCTCCATTCAAATTGCCATCTGTGGAAAATGGACCAATGACATGGCTTCCAACGATTGTGGATTTTCTTTAGAACAGTAGCGACAATTTTGACGAATAGCATGGCCGTGAAATATAAAACTGCGCTCATCAGAAAACAACACATGTTCTAGTTGGATAACATTGCTACCTAACATTTCCATAATTTGTTCACAAAAAGACGTTCTTATATCAAAATCGTTTTCCATGAGCTCTTGAATGTGTATCAATTTATATGGATTAATTTTCTTTTCTAATATTCGAATGGAATAAATGGCCAACTTCCGATGTTGTGGTTGCTTGGCGACTCAAGCATTATATCCAATTTGGTATCATTACTCAGTCCATTAGTAGATTTTTTGTATCTGCTTTATATGTACAAGCTCGCGAAATTGCGTTAAAAGTTTGGTATTTGTCACTTGAGATATAGGCGGCAAATCGGGAATTTTTTTTGAGATGGGCATGCAGCTTCGATCTGTGATCTTGTATTATCTCCGTAACAAGTTATATGAAGACTTGTTATTTTATGCATTTGTGTAATGTTTCTGAATTGCAGTTAACAACTGGCAACTACTGTCATGCGGCTACAATCAGACAGAAACTTGCTCAGGCGTTTTAGACAAAACAAAGATTGCCAACTATGAAGAATGTTGATAACTTTTAATGTCTTTTTAATTGATACCGTCCAAAAAGGACACCAAAACTGTTTTTGCTTGCGTTCTCATTGTTAAGAATGAACAGCGATTAGTTATTAGTTTTTTAGCGTGTTGTAAGGAAGTTCGTCAACCCGAACTATTTCTTTTTTTTACTGTTAATATTTTCAACAAATTTTAAAACCATAGAATTTTAATAGAAAATGACGAGCTCCTTCATCGCAAGCTTCTACTTCCTATTTAAAATTTGGGGGTTGCAACTGTAACTCGAGGGGGTTGAATGTAGGGGTGAAGTATTCACGTTGCACGATGTCATTCTTTACTATAAAACTGACGTCTTTCAGGTGTGTTTATAAATATGCACAATAATTGCGATACTTATTTATTCCATTTGGTTGTTGCACACTCTATGTATGAATTATATTAAGGTAAGCATTACAAAATATTGAAATTAAAATCTTATTGTTACACATGGTGGTAAATATGACAAAGAACTGAGAAAGAGGGCGCTACATAAATAATTGAAGACACCACTTTGACTAAAGAAATGTACTTAACCCAAGCTAAAGTAATTGGACGTTTGTGCATACGCTCCTTTACCGATAGCAAAAGTGAATCTGCTAAATATAAGACACAAAGGAATGTTATTGTAAAATCAAGGTTAAAAGTGTTTGAACTAACATCTAATATTATCAATACATAAAAACAATTACGCAATTCTTTTAACATGTTGCCAAAAATAAGACTTAACTTTTAGTGGTTAAAAGCAAATAAAAGTGATATATAATGTATCCACCTTACATACTTATTAGCTATTAATATTTAATAGTTTTTGATTGTCTATTTCAAAACACCAAATTCACGGTCATTATTACAAATTTTTATTTAACATTGCCTGTTAGGACGTTTAGGTCAAATCTTGCAAGTGAATTTTAAACCAGCTCCTGTTATCGGATGGGCTGAAATTAGACACATGTGTAGAAGTCAGGTGATAATGCAACGTATGCT